>SOPF01028740.1:0-13633 GCA_012979155.1 Hypericum perforatum
ACTTGTACATGCTAAGGAGATCAATAAGGTTCAGAGCATGCACAAGTAGAGTAAGAAAGCCAATTCGCACGTGTTTTATATTGTTTGATGCTAGTGTATCTCGTTAAAAATGTGGAATCCAGTCTATGATCGATACGACAGATTACAACAGAAGCACTGATAAGATGCCCTCTGCACTAATGGCTTTGAGGGATCCAGAAATAACCTCCAGAATAAAGCTGTTGATAAATTGGACGAATTCTAACAGTCAATATGAAGTTGTAGATGATGCCGAAATGCTTCAGGCCGAAAAGCTTCGATGCAGTAGTCACCATCATACCATATGCCATACAAGAGACCAAATAAAGCGGTTGCAATGTAAAGAGTACCATCCAGACCCAATGCGAATGGGATAAACGTGACAACCATGATCAACTCGGCACAAGTCATCAATACAATTCTGGGAATCAAACTCCTTGGCTACAGGTTCTTATCAAACAATCTTTGCACACCTGTAAAGTCACCATGGGACGGAACTCACGCATTGCCTCGTGTATTAGATTTGGATCGTCCGAAGCCACAACTACCACAAGCTCCAGTAGTAGTCAGGTATACACCTAGATAGATCTCGAATACCAGACTTGTTGCGTATCATGACCCATCTGTGGGTTTGCACGTGGTGCTCCATGCGCTGAATATGTCGTTGAAGCTCTTCCCGCATGAGCTTTTCTCAAAATGGATCATACCGCAACACGAGATTATCAGAGTCTTCGTACATTTCCCTCAACATTTGTATACGGTTGGTAATTCGACCTATCTCATCAAATATGCGACCCAAACACTTGCGAATTGCATCTGGGTCTACAATTGTGACCTTAGCACAGGTTGGGCCGGCCGATTCTCATTAATCAAGGGTATAATTTGGGTCCTTATGAAATGTTCTGTGTTTGCTACCCCAATACTCTCTTTGTACATAATAATGAGATGACCACGTTGATGGATGTCACGCACAAGCTTAGGAAATATTACATCTAGTCTCTCATCCTCAAGCCTCATAAAAAACACTGTTACCTCCAGAGGCGTGGAAGGATAGGGCTTGTAGTTGGCCAGTTTCCATTTCATCTTTTGTGACTGTGCAACAATCTTCAGCATCCGCCATAAATAAGTTACCCATTTAACTTGCTGAACTTCCTCGGTACACTTGGTCTACAAGATGCCAAAAATGTATATCAGAGAACATTAATGTTAGTTAGAAATACTTGCATGATATCCACCTCAATGAACAACTACATCCTATCAAAATTGAGAAATATAATCATGTACTGGATTAAATGTCAGAAATTTCCACCTCTGTTCTACACAAGTTTGTAATTACTTGGTGAGTGGGGAACCATGTTTTCAGAAAAGTTTGTATTCAATTTCATACTTTAGTATTGACAAGTTCTTTCATACATCAGTATTAAAAAGTTTTGAGTCCCTTGGTGGACTGTCCAACAGAAACTCGTGGTGAATAATTGTCATAATATTTAACATAATATTCTAGTTGACTTACAGTCTTTACCTTGGTGGTTGAACCCACGCTGTGGCCCTCGTTGAAGTTGACGGTTATCTCAGACAATAGAATCTCGGAAGAAGACGTAGGTTCCTCAGTGTTGGTGTAAGAAGCGAAAGAACGAGTCACGCCCGAGGGGTTTAAGGAACTCAGAGAACCGGATTCTGTTGCATCCAGCTCGTCGTTTTCACCAATAGGGTTGTTGGCCATTATCATTTCCTCCGAAACAATGTTGTTTGCGCCGTTAGGGTTGGCCATTCTGTTGAAGGATAGAAGGACAATCGCAGCAGATAGGAAGTGATGTGATCCTCGCAGAAGAAATCACAAATTACGGATCTATTGTTGTCTAGAATGGATGAGAATTTGAACCCACGAACTGGACCAGCAAGAACCTCGGCAAAGAGCCTCAACCCGAGCCACGAACAATCTGAGAACTCCGTCGTATCACGCCACAAACGAGGATGGCAAACTCGTTTGATAAGTGAAAGATTCGTTCAACCTAAACGTCACACTAGCTTAGGCAACAACAAGCTGAGTTAAACTCACAAAGTCAAGAGACTTAATTTTATTCAATTCGAATGTATGGTGTCTTAAAACATACGTCCAAGCCTCTATTTATAGGCTGGATGTTCTCAAAAAACGTCCTAAATAATAAACTCCTAAATAAGCTAAGACAATCTGCCTAAATAAGCTAAAAGCAATCTGCCTAAAGCTTTCTCCTAATCTGGCCGAAACTTGTACTCCAAGACAAGGAGATTCTGGTCTCTTTATTCAACTAAATAGGAACTAAATAATATAACTAAAGATACTAGAAGCTTGCTAAAATATCACGTCCCATTCAGATTGTGCATGGACAAAATAGGACGAACTTGCATGCTTCTGATTGGCAAAGTTGACGAGCCTTCCAAAATAGCTTCTACCACGTGCATGGGCTTTGCATGGGCCTCATGCACGTCCTTGGACTTGAATGCACGTTCTTGGACTTCTTGAATTAATCCACTAAGTTCAGATTGAAGCCTCCTCACTCTTGCACGTGTCGTTGGTCCAATTGGCACTTGCACTTGATGAGAGTCTTGTAGCTTGGATTGCTTGGACGTAGGCATGCTTGCATCATTCCCTTCTTCTTGAAAAGGATTTGTCCTCAAATCCGCATTGCCTACATCAAAAGGACTCAAATTAGTAACATTAAACGTAGCACTCACATTGTACTCACCTGGGAGGTCTAGCTTGTAAGCATTATCATTAATGCGCTCAACCACTTGGAATGGTCCATCTCCACGAGGTAGCAAGTTGGAATGCCGTTGGATAGGAAAACGCTCCTTCCTCATATGCAACCAGACCCAATCTCCCGGCTCAAAGACAACTTTGTGTCGTCCTTTGTTTGCTTGTCTAGCATAGTGCTCCGTTCTCTTCTCAATGTTTGCTCACGCCCTCTCATGCAATTGCTTGACAACTTCAGCCTTCTTTTTCCCATCTAAATTAAATTGTTCACTCATAGGCAAAGGTGATAAATCCAATGGAGTCAAAGGATTAAAGCCATAAACAAGTTCAAAAGGTGAAAACTGAGTGGCAGAATGTACAGAGCGATTATAAGCAAACTCAACGTATGGCAAACAATCTTCCCATGTCTTAATATTATGCTTGATAAGTGCTCTTAATAAAGTAGACAAAGTTCTATTCACAACTTCAGTTTGACCATCAGTTTGTGGATGACAAGTAGTAGAGAATAATAACTTGGTTCCTAACTTACTCCACAAGGTCTTCCAAAAGTAACTCAAGAACTTAGCATCTCTATCAGAAACGATTGTTCTAGGCATGTCATGCAACCTAACAACCTCTCTAAAGAACAAATTAGCAATGTTTGAGGCATTATCAGTCTTGTGACATGGAATAAAATACGCCATCTTAGAAAACTTATCCACTACCACAAAAATTGAATCTCTTCCACGTTTGGTCCTAGGCAGGCCTAACACAAAATCCATAGAGATATCAATCCAAGGCTCACTAGGTATGGGTAGTGGAGTGTACAAACTGTGGGGTTTTACCGTTGACTTAGCTTGTTTGCAAGAAGGAAGACCTATTGCATGCCGTGGCTGCACTTGGATTAGAGCGATGCTTCTGGTATAGGTATTGGAGCTGTCCTCATGCAAGAAGGAAGACCTATTACATACTTTAGTGAGAAGCTAAGTGGAGCAACCTTGAACTATCCAACTTATGACAAGGAGTTGTACGCGTTAGTTCTAGCTTTAGAGACATGGAGGCATTACTTGTGGCCCAAGGAGATCGTGATTCATTCTGATTATGAGTCGTTGAAGCATTTGAAGGGGCAACACAAGTTGAATAGGAGGCATGCACGTTGGGTGGAGTTCATTGAGACATTTCCTTATGTCATTTGCTACAAACAAGGTAAAGAAAATGTAGTGGCTGATGCACTATCACAAAGGTACGCACTAATCTCTATCCTTGATGCACGGATGATTGGTTTTGAACACATCAAAATATTGTATGCTACTGATTCTGATTTTGAAGAAATATTTCGCGAAACCGAGAAGAGTGCACATGGAAAATTCTTTAGGAATGATGGATACTTGTTTCGTGAAAATACACTTTATGTGCCTAATTGTTCTATGCGAGAATTGATAATTCAGGAGGCACATGGAGGAGGATTGATGGGGCACTTTGGAGTTGCAAAGACTTTGGCAATGCTACAAGATCACTTTTATTGGCCACACATGAAGAGGGACGTTGAAAGAATTTGTGGTCGTTGCGGATGCAAGCATGCCTACGTCCAAGCATTCCAAGCTACAAGACTCTCATCAAGTGCAAGTGCCAATTGGACCAACGACGCGTGCAAGAGCGAAGAGGCTTCAATCTGAACTTAGTGGATTAATTCAAGAAGTCCAAGAATGTGCATTCAAATCCAAGGACGTGCATGAGGCCCATGCAAAGCCCATGCACGTGGTAGAAGCTATTTTGGAAGGCTCGTCAACTTTGCCAATCAGAAGCATGCAAGTTCGTCCTATTTTGTCCATGCACAATCTGAATGGGACGTGATATTTTAGCAAGCTCCTATTTAGTTGAATAAAGAGGCCAGAATCTCCTTGTCTTGGAGTACAAGTTTCGGCCAGATTAGGAGAAAGCTTTAGGCAGATTGCTTTTAGCTTATTTAGGCAGATTGTCTTAGCTTATTTAGGAGTTTATTATTTAGGATGTTTTTTGAGAACATCCAGCCTATAAATAGAGGCTTGGACGTATGTTTTAAGACACCCTACATTCGAATTGAATAAAATTAAGTCTCTTGACTTTGTGAGTTTAACTCAGCTTGTTCTTGCCTAAGCTAGTGTGACGTTTAGGTTGAACGAATCTTTCACTTATCAAACGAGTTTGCCATCATTGTTTGTGGCGTGATACGACATGACTTGGAGTTCTCAGATTGTTCGTGGCTCGGGTTGAGGCTCTTTGCCGAGGTTCTTGCTGGTCCAGTTCGTGGATTCGAAGTCTCATCCATTCTAGACAACAATAGATCCGTAATTTGTGATTTCTTCCGCGAGGATCACATCAGTTGATATCAGAGCTACGGCTTGTTGTTTAGACCATTCTATCCTTGTTATTTCGTGTGTTTTGTACTCAGCTTGTTGCTTATCAATCGGCTCATTTAGTTGTTAGTTTGTGTGCGTTAGTTTTGTGTTTTGTTGCGTCTAGTTGTTGGTTTGCATTGAGTGTTCTTGTGTGTGTTTAATTTCGTGTTTTGGTGTTTAGTCCGTGTTATTTCATTCAAGAAAAGAAAAATAACAAAAAAAAGGAAAAAAACAGAAAAGGAAATTAAAAAAAGAGGGAACAGAAAGAGAGAATCAAAACAGGAAACAAAGAGAAAGAAAGAAAGAAGAGAAAAGAAGAAGGCAAACCTATTTCGGAAGTACAAAGCCAAGTTAGTTCGTAAGACTAATTAGGTAATTGCAAGAAAACAAAAGAGGAAAGCGCGCAACACTATTCCGAGAGAAAAGAAAAGAACGCAGCCTAAAGGGTGCAACTAAACCGGAAGGAGTACTAAAGAGGAAAGGCACACGCAAAACAAAGAAGAGGCATTCGCATGGAACCAAAGAGGAATTTGCAAGAAAAAGGAAAAGCGGACCTAAAGAGGAAAAGGAGGAACGCAAGACTAAAGAAGAAACAAGCAACCTGTTCCGTGCGTAACTAAAGAAGAATTTCGTGCAACACAAGTAACCAAGCAAAGAGTCACAAATTTGTTTGGTTTGTGAAAGGCATAGTTTGAACAAGACTCAACTAGCTTTCGTAAGAACTTGCAAGAGTTATCAAGAGAGGAAAAATGCAAGAGTGTGTGAGCTCAACTAGAGAGAAAAGCCAAAATCTGAGTGCAAACACGAGTGGATTTGAGTGAACTTGCATAGAGAGAAACACGTAAGGGAGTGCACTTATGAGGCCGTTATTTTCTAACAAGTTTTCTTTCTTGCAGCAACATGTCTCAAGCAAACGAAGGTGATAAATAACAAATGATGACTGAAGTAGATTTGAAGGCGTATACAGAAGCCATGTTAGGGAAATTCCACCGCTTAATGCGAGAAGAATTTGAACAAAGACTCGAACCATTGCAAGCACGCATGGAGGCAATAGAGAGTTCTCGTACCAACTTACAACCAAGGAGAGGAGTTCCAGCACCACGGAGGAATGTGCATTTGAATGGTGCAATTGGAGGACAAGTGTATACACCAAGGAGGTTGGCACCTATAGGTGGCACGAGTGAAGAAGATTTTGATTCTTTGTATGAGGAAGACGTAGGCTCTACAAGGGATCCTAGGAGAATGAGAAATGCACGAAGGAGAGGAGATGACAAGTTAGGAAACATTAAGCTTAAAATTCCTTCTTTTGCAGGACGATCTGATCCGGAGGCATACCTTGAATGGGAGAGAAAGATCGAGTTTGTTTTTGATTGTCATAAGTGTTCCGAAACCAAGAAGGTAAAACTTGCTATGACTGAATTTACGAATTATGCTTTAACGTGGTGGGATCAACTTTTGACAAGTAGGAGGCGTAATGGGGAGTACACCATTAGCACATGGGAGGAGATGAAGGTAGTCATGAGGAAGCGCTTTGTGCCTAGCCATTATTACCGCGAGCTACACAAGAAGCTACAAGGGCTAAGGCAAGGAAGCATGAGTGTGAAAGACTACTATAAGCAGATAGAGATGGCCATGATGAGAGCCGATATTGAGGAAGATAGGGAAGCTACCATGGCACATTTTCTGAATGGACTCAATTCTGAGATCCAAGACAAAGTGGAGTTGCAACATTATGTGGAGTTGGAGGACATGGTGCACATGGCCACCAAAATTGAGAAGCAACTAAAGAAGGGGGGCAGAATGCAACCTAAAGCAAGCTCAACCTAGAAGTCGAACTATCTAAAGAAGTTTGAACCAATGACATCCAAAGTGGAGCAAAAGGCCGAAGGTTCCAACACCAATCCGCAAAGGAAGGTGGAGACCCCTCAAGCAAGAAACCGTGACATTAAGTATTTCAAGTGTCAAGGACGTGGGCACATCTCAAGCCAATATCCTAACAAGCAAGTCATGGTGGTTATGGAGAGTGGAGAGATCGTGACTGAAGGAGAAGATTCGGATCATGATAGCATGCCATCATTGGAGGATGTATCTGAAGAAGAAGTCCAAGTCCATGAAGGCCTCACTCTTGTGACAAGAAGATCCTTGAATGTGCAAGCTAAAGAAGAAGATGATATGGCACAAAGAGAGAACATCTTTCACATAAGGTGCTACATCAAGGACAAAGTTTGTAGTGTAATCATTGATGGAGGTAGTTGCACCAATGTAGCAAGCATTACCATGGTTGGGAAGTTGGGATTGATCACAACCAAACACCCTAAGCCCTACAAGTTACAATGGCTGAATGATAGTGGAGAAGTTAGGGTGGAGAAGCAAGTGCTAGTGTCATTCCATATTGGAAAGTATGAAGATGAGGTGTTGTGTGATCTTGTGCCAATGCAAGCTAGCCACTTACTGTTGGGGAGGCCGTGGCAATTTGATAGGAGGGCGATGTATAATGGCCACACCAACAAGTACTCTTTTACTCACAATAAATGTGTGTTCACTTTGGCACCTTTGTCACCATCACAAGTTTGTGAAGATCAGATGAAGTTGCAAAAAGAGAGTGATGAGAGAAAGAAAAATGAACAAAAGAAATGAGTAGAGAGGAGAGAAGAAGCCGAAAAATAGAATGTAAAAACGGCCAAAAGAGAGATTGCAATTGAGAGATCAAAAGAAGCCGCAAAAATAGAAATAGTTTCGGCCAAAGAGAGAAAAGATGAGTGGAAAAGAAACTATTATGTGAGAGCAAGTGAGATCAAGCAAGCTTGTTATGAGAGGAAGTCTATGATCTTACTTCGGTATAGGGAGACGCTTTTGATCACTAACGAACTTGCGCAAGATTTGCCAAGTAAAGTTGTCTCTCTTTTGCAGGACTATGAAGATGTCTTCCCCAATGAGTTACCATCAGGTTTGCCACCAATAAGGGGGATTGAACATCAAATTGACTTCATCCCGAGAGCTACAATTCCAAACCATCCCGCATATAGGAGCAACCCAGAGGAGACAAAGGAGCTTGAGAAGTAAATCAATGAGCTTTTGGAGAAGGGGTACGTGCGTGAGAGCATGAGTCCTTGCACTGTTCCAGTCCTACTTGTGCCCAAGAAGGATGGATCCTGGAGAATGTGTGTTGATTGTCGCGCAGTCAACAATATCACAGTGAAGTATCGTCACCCTATCCCTCGTTTAGATGACATGTTAGACGAATTGCATGGTTCTTGCATGTTTTCTAAGATTGACTTGAAAAGTGGTTATCATCAAATTCGCATGAAAGAAGGAGATGAATGGAAAACGGCATTTAAAACTAAGTATGGGTTGTATGAGTGGATGGTCATGCCATTTGGTTTGTCTAATGCACCTAGCACATTTATGCAACTCATGAATTATATTTTGAGACCATTCATTGGCAGATTTGTGGTTGTTTATTTTGATGATATACTCATTTATAGTAAAAGCTTGGAGGATCATGTGGATCAGTTGAAATCTGTCTTAGATGCACTTAGGGAGGATCAGTTGTATGCTAACTTAAAGAAGTGCACCTTTTGTACGGATAAACTTGTGTTCTTGGGTTTTGTTGTTGGAGTTGATGGAATACAGGTTGATGAAGAGAAGATCCGAGCTATACAAGAATGGCCAAGTCCTACAAGTGTTACAAATGTTAGAAGTTTTCATGGATTGGCAAGCTTTTATAGGAGATTTGTGAAGGACTTTAGTAGCATAGCCGCACCAATCACTGAGGTTATCAAAAAAAACGTGGGATTTACTTGGGGAGAAGCTCAAGAGAAGGCATTCTAACTACTGAAAAGGAAGCTGACTAATGCACCCTTGTTAGCTTTACCAAATTTCTCAAAGACTTTTGAAATTGAGTGTGATGCTTCTGTCAATCGCAGGCAGTTGGAGACAATCTTCTACAATTGACAAGAGGACGCACAATCTCCACACAATCGGATGCTCCTTGACCCAATTAAGAGCATATCTTCTCCGATTCAACTTCAATGCTGTCTCCAACGACTACTTCCAAATCTAATCGAACTGACAATTGGCCCTAATTGGAAGTTTCCTTCTCGCTGCGCTACACCAGCTAATTAGGATCAATTGAGATCTTCCTTATATAGGCGATTATGATTGATTATGTAATTAAGCCTGTAATTATTTATAGTTTGATTCAATTGTGTATATAACGGCCACGCACAAGTTTTTCTTTACCCAAGCCGTGATTGATGGTGTTACAATTTTCTCAAGGTAATCCTTAGGTGTCGCACTACTAATTCTTTTGTAAAACGATAGAACTTTATTAATGCATGGAAATAACACAAAATACTCTCCAAAAGCTCATTTGGAGGATTGGGTATTGCTACGACATCATTTTAGCCTAATCTAGATGCTTTTACTAGTCAATCGGCAACTTAGATTAGATGGTATAAAAAATATTCATATCTGCTTTTGTTAATTGTTAAAATAAAAAAGGAAAAAAAACTCATAGGTCCCTAAGTTTATGTATAATGTACTAGGAGGTCCTCTCAATAGCTACTTAGTCCTTTAGTTTAGAGAAATAGAACTGGTTAGTCCCTGGTCTATTTTTGGTCAATATTCTTTTATGAAATTCCAAGACTACCCTTTTCTTACTCTCATCCTTCTTCATTCCTTCACCTCTCTCTCTCCCTCCTTTCTTCTTCCTCTGATCAAAAATCAATAGTTGCGTACGGCCGTTTTGACCCCGCCAATCGATCCGTATCATTGAGCCGGTTCTTTTGGTCGGTCGTACGACCTTCCTTCTTCCTCAGATCAGAAAATCTGATCGTCGGTTCTCCCCCACCTGCGCCCGCGCACAGTAGCCGCGAAGTGCCTCACCTCCGCCGCGCCGATTCCAGCCTCTCCAGACTGGCGCCACCCGACCATGAGCATCTCCTCCTCCAGGCGAGTCGATCGGTACCTTCCTCGCTGTCGGATGTGCCGTGGTTTGTCCCCCCTGCGTTCTCCGGCCTCTACGACGAAGACGGAGCTCGCACCGCCGCGTGCGGCCTCACCGCAGCTCAGCTCCTCCACCAACTTGCTCGTCTCCTCCTTCCGGTTCTAACCCCACTGGCCTCACAGATTGATTTGGCCGGATCGAAAATCCCTAATTTCTAGGGTTTTTTTTTATTCTGGCGCTGGCCTCCGTCCCCTGCCAAATCGATGGCCCTCCTCCGTCCAGCGACGTCGCCCCGGCTTGGCCAATCCCTGTGGCGGCCTTCGTCTGCCCCCAGGGTTCGCCGGAAGATTGAGGATTTAAGTATGAAGAGAAAATGAGGAGGGGAGAGATAGGGGATGAACGGATGAAGAAAGATGTGTAGGAAAAGGGTAATCTTGGAATTTCATAAAAGAATATTGACCAAAAATAGACCCAGGGACTAACCAGTTCTATTTCTCTAAACTCAGGGACTAAGTAGCTATTAAGAGGACCTCCTAGTACATTATACATAAACTTAGGGAACTATGAGTTTTTTTCCCAATAAAAAATTATCGTTCTACTAAAACTAAATTAGCATAGGATATCTCACTCCTAAGACTATTAAAATGATCTTTTTTCTTTTTGAAAGTGATAACAATTGACAACTGAACTTTTTTTGCCCATTTGGAGGAAAAAAGATGACCATATAAAGTTATAAACCCCACAAAACTTGCCTTATAGTCTCTCTCAAGATGCAACAACCAATACACAAATCTTGACAAAAAAGAATACCATATATTTCCTCCTGTCTAGGAAAACCTTCCCCACCAGATATAAACCTACTACTATTTAGAATTTTCCAAAAGCAAAGTCTCCGTCACCTTCTTGCAACCAAAATTGACAAAAAAAAAAAAAAAAATCTTCCTCACAAAATTAAACCATGGATTGGTTCTCTTGGTTATCAAGAACATGCCTTGATTTGTATATGAATATGGCCTAGCTTTTGCACAGAATGAGCTTGAGGAAGAAGACATGTCATACTTCAACCATGAGTTCCTCCAGAGCATGGGGATATCTATAGCCAAGCACAGGCTTGAAATCCTCAAGCTTGCAATGAAGGAGAGGGGCCCACATCCCATGTCAAGAGTCCTAGTTGCCATTAGGAGGACCAGAAGGTCTGTGTCTAGGTACCTTAGGACATGGATCCACAGGGAGGAGGAGTCTTCATCGTCGTCTTCGTCAGCCCTTGTGGTTGTCCCTAGGCCGGCCGGCTACAGCAGCAGATGGAGGGGAGCCCTGTTGAAGAGGAACAAGAGGCTGATCATGGGACACCAGAGCAGCAACAGGCTGTTGCTGACAGATGGTAGCAGCCCTTCTCCCATGTTGGTGTCGGGTCCTGGGCTCGATAGCTTCTCCAGCCCCGTGATTTATGATGTTTGCAAGGTGGGTGGTCACCGTAGCGACGACGATGACGATGGTTATTGGACTAGTGCTGTTGAAGAAATTAGGTGGGACACCATGTTTCAGAACTTGAAACCAACCTGATGATGATGATGATCATCAACCTGTTTCAATATTCTCCTTCCTTTCTTAATTTCTTGGTAAGAGGAGTTTCAGGAGCTCCTCCACCAGACAGAAGCAGTGTTAGTTGTGAGTTGTGTGACTTTTTTTTTTTAATGTGAATTTAGTTCTCTTTGTCAAAAGACAGTATTTTCTTGTCTTTTGATCCAGTGGTGGGTTGGTCAGATAGAGAGCATACTTTGGCATCAAGAGCCTGCCCCAGTAATCAAAGAGTCCACTCTACTTTTTACGGTGGTGTAGTCGGAAAGAATGGATTTGCTGAGTCAAAGTGTGCTTCTAAAAAAGTTCATTGATGTATAACAAGAAAATAGTTTTACTCTTGCAATACCAAAGTTTCAATATATCGCTGACTGAAGTTGGTCAACGTGCTCGACTCTGAATACTCTAGGTTTCAGAAAGAAAAAAAATCTGTAATATCATATTTGCAGCTATCAAATACCACTTTCTTGGATTTTTCAGATCTTCAGCTTCCAACTTTCCCCTCCTTTGGTCTTGGCAATTTTCTGTTTCTTGGAGTTAGGGACACCATTAATATCATGTCTATCGTTAAAATATGATAGCATCGGATTTTGTAATAAGATCAGCAGGCCGAAATCTGAGTTTTGAGCAACATTAGTGCAGGAGTAAAGAAACAGGGCATTAGTTTTTAAGATACAGAGGAAAATCTCACATGGGTGCATCTTCCTGTCTAATGGCAAGAAAGAACAATTTTGACCCAAATTTTCATGTGGGAGATCTATTCTTTTCACTGAGCGCTGCAAATACTAAATGCTAAGAATCTTGGTCCAGCGAATTAACAGGGGAAAATCACATTTTCATCCATGTATCGTTAATGATAGTATCGAGTAAAGACAAGGCAATAATTTCACAAATGCTCTCTCTCTGAAAGTCCCAGAACTGCAGACAAAAGCAGAGCTAAGCAGCAAGATTTGCGCATGCTCTGACAACTATTGATCTCCTTAGCAAGTACAAGTAGAGTAAGAGAGACGATTTCACTCGTGTTTTACAGAAATTTGATGGTAGTGCATCTCGTAATAAAATTATGCATCCACTCTATGATCGATACAACAGAAAGACCGCAGCAAACATGAACGCTGCTGGACGCCAAGTTATGGAGCAGCCCATCTCAAAATAGGGAACTCTTCACTTTATATGGGCAATAGAAGCAGTGATAGCACGCCCTCGGCATTAATCGCTTTGAGGGATCCGGAAAGAACCTCAGGAATAAAGCTGTTGATAAACTGGATGGATTCTAATAGTCAAAATGATGCTCAAGATGGTGCCCAGCCCACAGAATCTGGCGAGAACGAGGAATGCCAACTTGAAGCAATCGGCACCCACACAAGTTGAGCTTCCTTACATAGCAGCTTCCGAATCATATAGATAGCCGGCAAGGCAGCCAGAGAAATGAGTGGACCAACAGGATTGCCAAGCATCATGAAGTTGTAGATGATACCAAAATGCTGAAGGCCGAAAAGCTCCAACGCAGTGGGCACCATTGTACCATACAGAATGCCATAGGAAAGACCAAGTAAAGCAGTTGAAACATAAAGAATACCATCTACACCCAACGCGAACAGGATAAACTTGACAACCATGACCAACTCGGCAAAGGTCATCAATACAGTTCTGGGGATCATTCTTGTTCTGTACAACGGGAAGTCAATAATTAGCATAGAGTTCCCCGCAGCAGAATTATAATTTGATTTTTCGGCATAAGCACGGAAGAAAAGACCAAGAAGAGAAGGAGAAAGAGCTACCTGACAAAGTGCTCACATACAGCATCGGAGCCAAGATGGCCACATAGATTGCAAAACCCCAACAGGGCCAGCAACATCGTTGTATCAATAAGGCCAAATGCCACTCCGATTTGAGCTAAATTGTTAAGAACAGTAATTCCTGAACCTACCCCGGGAAAGTACATTAACTAGAGCAGCCAGAAATCCGCCTTGATAAGCGCTTCCCAAAATTTAAAAT
>SOPF01028741.1:0-42315 GCA_012979155.1 Hypericum perforatum
TCAACAATGTACAGATAACGATTTTTATATATAGGCGGTCGTGCGACCAGCACACGTCAAGTACGTTGAGCTAAATACAGAAGCACTGACATACGAGCTAACTGAATAGTAGCATCTCGATATCTTACATATAATAAAGTGTGCTTTTACCCCAGGACTCATGTCATATTCCATTGTTCATACAATGATTTCAAATAATTTTATTACTGTTCACTATTGTACTTTTCAATATAATTGGTGCAACTGAACAACGAATCTCAAAATGTGATGGATAGAGTTCCTTCTCCTTTAACCATATTCTTTCCATAATGATTTAGCCTGCTTTTGTAATTAGCCCTGCCAGTTCGAATCAATATGTCATAACTTTTTCATGAACTAACTAAGCTAGCAACACTAAATCACACTTCTAGAATATGTTTAGGATCTTAAGGGCAAAAATTGGGAACCACTGTTCTCAAAATGCGGTCTCACACCAGAGATTGCAAAATCAATGAACACTTTCATCCCATCTGGTGGTCGAGTAGCACACAAGATGCTCATTCTTATGTTATGGTGTAAATTCTATTTTATAGGAACACATGTCAATTAACACCATACTAAAGTCGTAGCCACAGCTTAACTCTAGGCTTTAAGACAGACAGTACGATAAGTTCCACTTAATTTTATCATATGGATTATGGAAAATCCAAATACAATAACTCCTTACTATATTCCATTACAAATCTTGTTCTCTTAACAAGACAGCATTGTCGTTGTAAGATATTGTGCATCTAAAATATCCAACAGCTACCTTATCTCAATCAAGAATCAACACATTTGACTCCCACTGAGGTAAACATCCATGTGAGTGGGCTACTTTTCTGTCTGACATGTTACGCAAGATTTTCATATTGCCAAAAAACAAAACTTATACATTTATTAACGAAACCATCATAAACCTAATGACTTTACATGTTTCTCAAATACTTCTCGAGATAATGCTTTGGTCATTGGGTCTGCAATCATATTTAGTGTAGATATGTGTTTCATACACAACTCTTTGTTTTTCACTAAACTTCTAACAAAATGAAATTTAATGTCTATATGTTTAGCCCTACTATAGAAACGCGGATCTTTAGTATAAGCTATAGCTGCTTCATTGTCGCAGAATAAATACACTAGTTCTACTAAGTTGATCAGGGACAGATGATTCAAGAATCTCTTCAGCCACACTGCTTCTTGTGTAGCATAAGCTGAGATTACATATTCGACTTCTATCGTTGAGTGGGATATGCAAGTCTGTTTCTTGTTGCTCCATAAAATAGCAGCCCCTCCCAACAGGAAAACAAAGTCTGATGTAGAATTTTTCTTGTCCAAATCGCCTCCCCAATCAGCATCAGTGTATCCCTTCAGCTTCAAGTCTCTACCTTGATAGCATAGGGAATATTCTGCAGTGGCATTCAAATATTTCATAATTCCCTTAACGGCTATCCAGTGAGATATACTAGGGTTGGATTGATGTCACGACCCAAATCTGGATCGTTGACATGGCGCTGGGTCACGCTCACCTAAACCAATGAGCCGCGACCCAACCAGCCTCATACGAACAAAGAAATCGAATTGCGGAAGCGTTAACATAACTTATACAAATGCGGAAGCATTATTTCATAATTATACATATATATCACAATATTCTTACATTATTCCAAATACAAACATAAGGTCCCACAATGTGTATAACGGAGCGACTCTACTAGATCACAAAAGGGAAATACCATCCGAAGACTTCAAACCCGGAAGAAGACAATGGGTTCACACGATCTATCAAACAAATTCTTCGTCACCTGTGGAGGAGGGGGTAAGTACTTGGAAGTACTTAGTAGAGGATATTAAAACTAACCTATAATTAACTAACCAATCACATACATAGACTCAAATTCATGCATAAACAATTGGTGCAAAATTAACATTTAGCACAACACAAGTAATTTAATCATAAATAAATGACAAACTCATAATCGTACACATAGGCACATTCCGATCCGAATAGGTATCGCGAATGCCATATCATATTCACATATCATACACATAGACACGTTCCGATCCGAATAGGTATCGCGAACGCCACATAAATGGATGGACTTCGGATAGGTCTAGATTGTGTCACTCCTTCTCACAACACGAGGATACCATATCTTATAGCGCTTTCATAATCAAACTCCGCCGGCCATATCATAATCATAACAAATCCAATGTATCCTCAAAACATGTGCACATGTGTCAACATCCCCGGTTGACACGGGTAGACCTCATCGTCCGCCATCTCACAAATAGACACACATATACCATACACAAATTCGTAACCTCACATCACATTTTCATAGTCCAAAGACTTATGATTTCCAAAACCATGCATAAACCAAAATCACCAAATCACACACAAATCAAAGACTCATATTCACACTTTATCATATATCCACATAATCATCATATCACCCAACAACACAAGTTTATAACAATCAACGTTAGCCAAAACAGAGGTTAGGGATAATATCGCCCTACCTTAACCAAATTATCCAAATACTCCAAAAGAGCTTCAAACGTCACTTCACGATCCTCGGTGTTCGAACTCCAAAAGATGGTCAACTAAATCATATAACAACCCTATATCAATCTTCAATCTCTCAAACTCTTGGAAAAATGGATAAACCTACACTAAAGTACTTAAAATCATATTCTTACACAAATCTCCAAAATATGTATGATAATCCTCTTATCTCATCATTAATGACTAGATCAATATCTATGATTATCAAATCCTTCATTCAATCATTAAATACTTAAACTCCAAATTATCCATAATCATAAAAGTACTCAAATCCTTACAAGCTTACACCTACTTCAAGGTATTGAATGGATCTACACTTAATTTCAATAAAACTAAGTCTAGAAATCACTTACCAAGCTTCAAATCCAAGGTAAAGCTTCTTGCTCTTCTTCTCCTCTTTCTCTCTCTCTCTCTTTCCTTTCAAATGGATGAACACAATGAAAACCCACTCACTAAGCCTCCTAGATATTTAGCCCATACTTACCATAATTGGAAAGTCTATCCTCAAGCTTATTCCACTTTGGTCATCAACCTTTCAAGTCATTCCAAACACTCCAAAACTTCTACTTAAGTTTTAATAAGTCCTCAAATCAAGTCCTAAGCCCCATTTGCCACATTACTCATCATTTGGCAAAATCTCTCAATACCGATAAAAATCGTACCTAAAACCGTACTCTAAAACCTCTCCAATGATCCCATCAAATAAATCCTCAAATGTCAAAACTTAAATCATCAATGTTGTAGATCTAGATGTTACGAACATCCTCGAATTGGAATCACTCAAATCGGAGGTCGTACGAGAAAGTTATGGATTTATTTTGAAGGAGTCTGCAGAGGTGCAGCGACCACTGCATTTGTAGCGACCGCTAGGGAAAGAAGTCGAAAATAGAGAAGCCTCGAACCTCCCGAGCACCACATTTGTAGCGGCCACTGCAAGATGCGTAGCGACCACTACATTTGTAGCGACCACTACACTAGTCGAAAATGCAGACTTTTCCACCAAAATTAGCTCGTAACTCAAAGACGAAGGGCTCAGACCACAAAACTCAAAACACGATAGTCGTAGACTAATGTGTTACAAATTTAACCGACTTGGAATCATCCAAATCGGAGTTCACATGTCAAAGTTATGCCTAATCCTCCAAAGGTCGACGAATTCATCACGACGGTTCTAACACCGATCAAAACAAAATAACCAAAGGTCGGACCAAGTGGTCGCAACCAAGACAAAGTTAGTGAGGGTCATAACAATTGATATCTACTTACAATGCCTATAGCATAGCAGATATCAGATCTCGTACACAATATTGCGTACATGACACATCCTACTATAATTGCATAAGGGATCTTTTCCATATTCTTTATTTGCTCAACTGTTGTTGGAGATGAATCTTTGTTCAAATTATGACCTTTAATTAATGGAACATACTTAGGATTACTGTTATTACAATTGAAACGTTATACTACTTTATGAATATATGTCTCTTATGAAAGAGACATAATTCTTTTTGAACGATTCTTTGAAATTTTAACTCTGAGTATATAATCAGCTTCACTCATGTCTTTCATATCAAAATTAGATGAAAATCAATTTTTGATTTCGACAAGTAGTCATATATCATTAGAGGCTAAGAGAATGTCATCAATATATAAAGTGATGATGACAAACATCTTACCTGATTGCTTAACATACATACACTAATCTTCGTCTATCATGATAAAATCATTTGACAGGATAGTATTATGAAAATAAATGTACCACTATTATGACAGGATAAATTGATCTAATAAATTTGCAAACTTCTTGTTCGCAGCCTTTTTGGATATAGCCCTCTGGCTAAATCACATAGATTTCTTCATCTAATTCTCCATGGAGAAAAGTAGTCTTAACATATATCTGATGCAATTCTAGATTCATGTTAGCGACCATTGCCAAAATGATCCTAATAGACGTAAATCTAACAACATGAGCAAAAGTCTCCTTATAGTCTATTTATTCCTGTTGTCAAAATCTTTGCGCAACTAGACAAGCTTTGTATCTTTCGACACTGCCATCTGCATTATGCTTGACTTTGAGAACCCACTTGTTCCTAATAGCTCTACGTCCCTTAGGTAGATCAACTAGGTTCCAAACCTGATTTTTAATCATGGAAGACATTTTTTCCTCCATAGCTTCAATCCATTCATTCTTCTATGGAGATGACAGAGCTTCAGAAATATTTCTAGGTTTATCTACATCTTAAAGTATGGTCAGTAAAACTTTACCTGAATCACCAAATTTTTTTTAGTGATATCAAGGAGGCATTAGTCTCACCTTCAATAACAAATTATCGGCAAGGTATGCTAGTTCTATCAGACCTACAAATTTTCCAATTTTGATAAACATCTCGCATATATTCATCATATCTAGGAACCATATTACTACTAGGTAGAAATTTTGTACTCCTACTGGAATAGGGAACTATTAGCCTATCTGGACTAAGATGACCTTCTTCTGGACTGTGTTGAGATGAAAAGTCACTACTTTCTGTCTCAATTCTCCCACTCAGAAGAATAGGTCCAGAAAACTCTGGTTCAAGAGTTTCATGTAGATTAAGGTTATCGCTAACCTCTTTCAGTCTAGGAAACTCATTCTCCAAGAAAGTAACATCTTGTGACTCAATTTCTGTTACACATCCATTGTCCAATTCACTAATGAACACATATCCTTTAGATACTTTAGGGTATCTTATAAAGATACTTTTTCCACCTCTTGGTCCTAATTTACCAAAAGTACTTGAGGTAGAATGGACATAAGATGCACACCCCCATGGCTTGAAATAGGATAGATTGGCCTTACGGTCTGTCCATATTTCATAAGGGGTGCTTTTAACAAATTTAGAGAGTACATGGTTAAGAATATATGCGGTAATTTAGAGCGTATCTCCATAATACGAAATGGCAAATTTGCCTTTACCATCATAGACCTAACCATGTCCAGAAAAGTTCTATTCCTCCTTTCAGCTACCCCATTCTGTTGAGGTGTGTAAGGAATAGATAGCTGATGTTCAATTCCTTTTTCAATACACAATGCATTAAAATCATCTGAAAGATATTCACGGCCACTATCAGTTCATAAGGCCTTTATCTTTCTATCCTTCTGATTCTCAATAAAACTCATGTATGTCATGAAACAATTTGATGCTTCTGACTTGTGAGAAATCAGGTATATCAAACTATATCTCGAATAGTCATCAATAATGGTGATAAAATAATAAGCACCATGTCTTGCTCTCACATTTATTGGGCCACATATGTCAGAATGAACTAATTCTAATAGAAATTTGGCTCTAGTTCCGGTTCTGAATGGTTTTTTGAAACTCTTTCCTTCTAGATAATGAACGTATTTTGGTACAATAAACTTCTCTATTTTACCTAACAATCCGACCTTAGCTATATATTTTAAGCAATCTTGGCCCACATGCCCAAGTCTAGAATGCCACAGTTTTATATCATCTTGCGATGAATTTGAACTAGTGACTAAAGAATAACTATCAATAGGAACAACATCCAATACAATAAAACTATCAGATTTATAACTGCAACCATAATATACATTATCAAAAAATAGTTTGACAATATTGTTTTCAAACATCAAAGAAAAACCTCAAGACATCAAAGTAGTTATAGAGACTAAGTTCCTACGAATATTCAGAGCATATAACACATCGTGTAGAAGAAGAGCACGCCCACTACTAAGGTATAAACTGCTGGTGCCCAGACCTTTCACTTCTACAGACAAGTTGTTGCCAACAAAAATGGTCTTTGCTCCATTTGGCAATCC
Source organism: Hypericum perforatum (assembly GCA_012979155.1). Classification (NCBI taxonomy): domain Eukaryota; kingdom Viridiplantae; phylum Streptophyta; class Magnoliopsida; order Malpighiales; family Hypericaceae; genus Hypericum; species Hypericum perforatum. The sequence goes on from SOPF01028741.1 coordinate 6,411, forward strand.
CCAGAATTCAATAAAAGAACTTCGGTCTCTTGCTACATGGTTGGTTGCTCCTGAATCCCATAAAGAATGTGATTCAGTAAGTAAGATACAAGAAGATACATTATTCTCAATCACATTTGAGTTTAAATGAACATGCTTGGGTACACTGTAATCTTTTGCAAAATGTTCCTTTTTTGCAGTTATAACATTTCACCTTTGAAATGTTAAATGCCTTCTTCTTTTTCGACCCTGAGCTTCATACTTTGACTCCTAGGTCAGCTACCTTCGAAATAGAAGAATCTTTACCCTTTCTTTTTTCCTTTTCCCTTTTTCTTTCCCTTAGAGCTATTTGATTTAATCAAATTAGCTTCAGGGTAAGATCTCGTAGCTAGAAGACAATCTTCTTCTAGCTCGAGATATCAAGCAACATCCTCAAATATTACTAGATTATCAAAATAGGTAAGGTTCATTTTCATTTGTTCCCAGCTTGCAGGCAAGGAACAAATGATAGCTTGAATCTGCTACTCATCACTAAGCACATGACCAGCCTCAGCCAAGTCCCTGATCATGTTGGACATCATCCGAAGATGTTTCTTTATGGTGACTTCGGGACGCTTTTACCTTATTATCAAAGTACAAATCCTTGACACAGAAAGCTTCCCAAATTTTACCTTGAGGGCATCCCACAGCTCTTTTTCACTTTTATAAACACAAAATTGCCTGGTGATATCGTCCATTATTGAACTCAGCAAAATCAGACGAGCAGTAAAATTCTTCTTTTTCTAAATAACATAGGCGTCACTATTACGTCTATGTTGAGCAATTGTACCTTGTTCAGGCTCAAGCATGACAATTCATACTTGCTCGAGAACCTCTTGTTTTTCCAGCATGTATTGAATTTTCATGCTCCAATTATCATAGTTGTCCCCGTTAAGCCTCAGCTCACGGTTCAACTCAGCAATTATCATTTTAGAGGCTACCATCATTTCTATAGGGAATTTATCAAAATATAAGAATACATATAGAAAGTTTGTTTTAAGGCAATATGAAACAGTTTACTATAATCTTACAATTTTAATCACATAATCTTTGATTAGTCTCGAAATCAAAGTAGGTCGCTAGAGTGCTTCTCATTACCATTCAAGATTATCTCCAACTAAGGTTACTAAAATTTCACATATAGCAAACTCAAGTAGAATATGAATAAAATAAATGCATTTTATTTATCCATATAGTGTTATTGTATATTTACATGCGTACAAAAACACAAGCATACAGTTTATACAATAAGTACAAAACTTATTACAAACCCATTGTTTTTACTAAAAAACAAGAAAAGACATCAACAAAAGTATCCATACATATCACATTAATCCAGTACGATCAGATGATGAGGTTAACTAGTCTGATACTTAGTGTCCCCCTCCAGATCTTCTTCCGGGTCTTCCTCTAGGCCTTCAGAAGACCTAGGATGAATAGTCCTAGAAGTTTCACTGGGACCCTCCAGATCGCAAACTGGAGTGGGAGTGGAGTCAAATACCTAGACAAATAAGGCATTTGGAAATACGTATGTGAATGTTTGGCTTAAAAAATGGTTCAAATCAAAACTGTTTTTTAAATTTAAAACATTCATTGCACGCATTTGTCTTCGTAACCCCTTGGTCTGAAGGTGGTTCAAAAGTGAAGAAACGGTGGCTCTATGGGAATATACAGGTGGGTTGAATAGATCGGATAAACCTTCATCATTGTCCAACATGACCAATAGGTCACGGAACATGGAGATCCAATCTTCCCAATAATTATATGTTCTCTGCCATATCGCTTGTTGCATCTCTCGATGAACTGTCACTATGTGATTCGCAATCGACAGAGCATCATCATTGAGCCTGAGAGTAGGAAGTCTCCTCTGAATCAGATTCCTCATAAGGAATTCTATATCCACTTGAGGTCTCCTCCCACCCGACATCGTATCTGCAATAAACAAGATAATTTCTTGGGTAAGATCACATATCTCCCAAAAAATAAGATTTGAAAAACAAATTTTCAAATCTCCAATGTACTCGATGTGATAAAATTGATAAATCTTACAATTTTCTGGAACACATTCCAAAAAATTATAAAGATTATTTAAAATAATCACTTATTTTAAAATCTTTCAAATTTGAAAATTAATTAAATAAAACAAATTTATTCAATCAAAAAACAAAATTAATACTAAATTAGGATTTAAAACGAATTTAAATCAAAATTTAGAATTTAATTGAACCAAAACAAGTCCATAAGGACCAAATTGAAATTCAATTAAACCAAATCAGTACCAAATTAAGATTTAAAACAAATTCAAATCAAAATTTGGGACTCAAATGAATTAAAAAATTGTCCAAAAGGACTAATTTGAAATTCAATTTTCAAAAACAGTACCGAATTACGACTTAAACAAAATTAAATCGAAATTCGGGACTTAATTGAATTAAAAATATTCCCAAAAGGACCAATTTGAAATTCAATTTAAAACCAGAGTGACCAATTTGAAAAAATCCACAAAGATATTTAAGATATTTTCTGAAAAACACGAAATACCAAAAATACCCCTCCCATTTCCATCCTTTAACCTTCTTTCCTTTCTCTCTCCCTGACCGAAACCCTAAAACCATCCCCTTCGATCGTGGCTCAACGGCGGTGAGTCGTCCAATTACTAACAGTGACTAAACTGTAATTTTATTTCTTAGTGTATTCAGGGGGTGGCAAAATTACATTTTAGTCACCCGAGATTCCCTATTTATAGGGAAAAGTACGCCGACATCAGTAGTTGAGTGGCAGCCATGCAGGCTGCCATGCGCCACGTGGCACCACATGGCATCCACGTGGCGACTGGCATGTGATGATGACGTGACCACACATTAGTGTTGACGTCAGCACTGACGTGGCTTCCGGGTGGTGGCTGATGTCATTGCTGATGTCAGCTGGTCCAATTGCATGGGCTAGTCCATTGACCAGCCCATTGACCTAGACCTAATGGACCCGGACCCAGATTTGCACAATAATAAATGCAATCTGGGCCCAAAGTCCAACACATCGAAAAATGAGGATCATTCGTGGTTAATTATAGAGGTTTGGAATCATAGTTAGAGTTTTGTCATCACCAAAAAGATTTTTAGAACGTTCAAAATGGTGGCCATCGAAAAAAGTCATGTCCGGATAAGATTTAACAAAGAGACAGGAAATTATGCTAACGCAGCCGATGTCCGACGGATCCTAAAGAATCATCTGACCTAGCACGGCGGCCATCGCATCCGCGTAGCGTTCAACGCAGTTGTCGGGCCCGCTGAGTGGCCGACCTTTGCCGAGTCCCGATACTCTCTTATCGTAGGGACTCATGATAGTCAACAAGTTTTGAAGATAACGAAACAATAACACTAAGTTAAACTTGCCAAGTCGCAGAGTTGTAGCCGCCAAAAAGGATTAAAAACAAGACAACGTAAGTTTCTTAAATCAGACAAAATCTATAATTAAACAACAATCACCCAAAAGTGGGTCGCAAGATCGCAAAAAGCCAAATGCCACAAATAAAAAAACACTTATTCAAGAGAATCCGTTCCGGTCTTTTTGAATCTCCCAGTCCACCAATATCATTCCTCGTCAAAATTGGATCTCTCCCCTCTTCTTTTTGACCGTCTTAGTCCTTTATGTTTCCTCAAACAGTGAAAAAAACAAATGCAGGACTTGGATCACATGGTGTTTGCTTGCTTTGTTTTAGAACACATCGCCATAAAAGTCACAAAAGGCTGAAATTTATATTCCCCATTACACAAAAGAGACCCCCACTTACATTAACTCTACTAATGGCTTCTAAGATTTTCTTCTTTACCAATTAAAAACACCAACATTTAAACCCCACACCCCTTTCAAAACCCTAGAGTCAATTATATAGAAACACTACAACAATACTTGGGTAGGCTCACATAAGTATACCCAACCATCTATCATAATGATGCTTAAATTCTATGTCTACTGCTTCTATCTGCTGTAATGGAGAGCAGCCTTGCCACGCCCTGAGTCCACACTTCGTACTCCCTCTGGTTGATGCACTCGAACTCGACCACACCTCGTGGCACTGTCTTCAGCCCGAAGTACCGGCGGTGCTCTCCGCCCTCGAGTAAGTGGCGCCCTGGCCAGGCCGGAATATCTTTGATCACTTCCAGCACCACATCTGCAGAATTTTCAAAATGCACAGGGAATTAACGACCAACCCTTTTGAACTTTAGGACTTAAGGCCATTTCAACTTTCACAAATCCCCAAACAAGGGGGAAGACCCTTAGCCCCACGTCCATTTTTGCGATTTCACATTATTAGCCACGAGACAAAGGCAATCATACTCACTCTTTTTCTTTTTTGTGATGGTCCCAGCAACATGTTTGCTCTTCATCTTCAAGATAACCTGTACAAAAAGAAGGTTCAAAAGTTAAAGCTGAAGATGGCTAAAGCCTTTTTATCTTTATAACGTCATCTAACACACTTAAGCTTTTTTTTCTCTTGTACTGGTGCCTTTTTCACCTCATCAGAATTTCACTCATTATGCCTGAATTATTACATTACTACGAGATGACACAAAGCTGGTCAGTTTGGAATAGAAGTTCGCACCTGATTCATTCTGTTGATGTAAACTGAAACTATCTTCCAGTGAAGATCCCCTTCATGTATCAAATGAATCGAGGTCATTTACGATCCCCGAGTAGTTTGTCTCGTGATCAATAAGGCAGTGAAACCGAAAAAGACTACCAAAACTGATTACGAATCGTTACCTTTGCGAGTGCGCTTGAGGAGCTCACAACCTCTGGCAAGCAATTCCCTGCTGCAGGAACCTAAAAAGTTCTCCTCTGGTAGAAGTTCCCCGCTGAAGCTACCGTTTGAACTTCCATTGCTGGCGTTACCACCGCCTACACCTAATCCTCTTTCAACAGGGATCACCGCTGCGATATTCCATACCTCCTTCAATGCCCTAGCCTTTAATGTAGCGGCACCACGTAAAGCTGCATAACCACATGAACAAACAATGAACCAGCTTCCAATCTGTATAGAACTAGGACCATCGAGAAAGAATTAATACCTGTTGCTGCTGCGGCAGTTAACGTCATCACGTCACCAGAAGATCGCACATTCACCGCGGAACTGACAACCGAAGCCAGCTGCTCACGCTCGGCCCCCATCGCCTCTGCTGCCTCAAAGCATTGAGCGGCGACCAATGTGGCTGCAGAAGCCACCGCCATATTAGTCTTTGCCATCTGCTCGTCCTTTCCAGAAGCGGAAGAGGCGGCAGTGGCCGAAGCCATGGCGGCCACAGCTGCAGCCACACCGGCAACGGAAATAGCAGCATGAAGCTGGGCATTCTGGGCACGGGCCTCCTCTTTTTTCTTCTCCTTCCTATCCTTGAGCCACCTTCCCATGGTCTTTCCCCCGCCGCCAGCCACCATGGGGGCAGTGACACTACCCCCTGGCAGCGAGTTGTGCGCACGGAACGGATGAGCGTTGTTGTGCGGATTGCTGGACCGGCAATGCTGCATTACAGCAGGCATTGAATCGCCATCAGACAGAGCGGGAAGAGACGATTGGGTTCTCCGAAACATAATTATGAGATCGATCAACGAATTCCAAAAGTGAACAAGAGAAAGGAAGAACAACCCAGATGAAATAAAAGGACCAACAGGCAGATAAAAAGTCGATCAAGGTGGTAGTTTATTGGACAAGGATCCATCGGAAATTGAAGAACCCGGCTGGTTATTGCAACCAAAAACCACCACCAGAAGAACAAAACTCCGGCCTACGGGTAATAACAATAAAACACGCGGCCACGAAACAGACGAGGGTGTTTTAAGTCATTCCACTTGGACAATGCTATTTATGGCGTCTCCCACCACATTGGTCCGTTCCTGGTCACGCGGAAAATCAAATACAGACCCACTAGTAATTTTTATGACATTATCTTGTATAAGTACTCCTACTTTAACGCTTATAATTAAGACAATTCATGATTACTTTGGACAAAAGCAAGGAATATTGCACTCGAGAGGACCTAAGAGCCCACTCCATAAGATAAAATACAGACAAATGTGAAATTTATATTTAAAAACAATGATACTGCTTGATACTTGATATATGAACAACTTTTGATTTCATTAATTCGTATTCAGACAGAGTAGAATCATTTTAAAATAACAATTTTAAACCAGTGTGGGCCCTCCTAGCTCCACTACCACGCCAAAGACTCAAATCTAATCAACCCGAAAACAACAAAAAGCAAAGCCCAAAAAAGCCTTGTGAGACCTGGTGGTGTTGATTATCACGTAATTAAGTATTAATCTTATATTAGCCAATAAGAACACTAAAATTCATGAAAACTATCTAAATTCCAAATAAAAGGTCAAATATAAAGTAAATATTTAAACTACCTTGACATCGTCGTGCTCAGAAGGAGACTCGGGAGGGCTGTCGGTCAACGAACCGTTTAGAGGGCCGCTGCTATGGGAGAGCCTTCCTGATGTTCTTGGTGAAACTTCTTGCTGTTAAAAATTATAATTAATGATAAAAAATATAATTAATTAACACCCTTGTGCATGTATATAACGAGAGAACAAATAAGACAAAGTGTAATAAGGAAATGGATTAAATTACTTAAACTGGAGGTGGAAGGAATAAAATAACTAAAATATACAAATTAATTACTCGGAACTGTAACGATGTTACTCTTTTGAAATTCCCAATAAAATAAATAAAGTTAAATCTTTACCAAAAGCTCAGATTCCAAGTTCACTCACAAACTTCGTCTAATCCGAAAAATTCCACCGGTCTAACTAGTTTACTAATTTATTATCACAAGAATCCAAGCAAATGGAATAACATGGTATTATTTAATAAGTAATTACAATTACTAACTACTAAAAAAGAAAACCTGGAGGGAAAGGACAGGGACAAGACAAGATCAAAAAAGACACAAAACTAGAAGAAGGGTAACGAGGACATAGCGAGTTTGGACATTAGCGAGTAAAAATTCCGAAGCGAAGACCCAAAAAAGGACCAAAAGCCCAAAACAAAGGGATCTGTCTCCCTCTGTATATATTGTGTACTACCTCTGTTTCTAGCCAGTCAGGTCTAGTAACTATTATTTTTAGTTCGAATTTGTATTATTCGATTTTTTTTTTAATTTCTACCCGAAAACAATTATTACACAACAATTATGTGCTAAACTCACCGACTGTGACATGATCCTGTCCATGACCATCTGGGAGGTCTCGGAGGTGGCGAAGGAGAAAGGGTTCCCGGACACGGCGCCGTCGTCGTCGAACTCCCCCGTGACGTCTTCCAGTATGCAACCGCCGGTGACGTTAGCACCAATGGTTTTAGAGAAGACGAGCTGCGAAGGGGAGAGGACCTTGGAGACCTCATGGGCGGAGACGCTCCACGAGCGGGACAGGAACTCCATTGGCTCAAGTGGGGTATCCGGCGGCGGCCGGAAGTGGGTCGCCGGCGGGTCGGATCTCCACGGCTCCATTATGGCCTTCTCCATGGTCTGAAGTGGAAAGAAGGTGAAGGGATGAGAGAGTGTGGAAAGTGTGGGAATGGAGGAGGTGGGCTTTATAGAGAGAAGAAGAAGTCCGAAATATTGATTTCGGAATAAAAATGTTGGGAGAAATAGAGCCTAAAATTAAGAAAAAGAGGAAAAAGTATAGGGAAAAAATATAAATGCAAAAATTAAAGTTAAAGTTTCTGATCATAGTGAGGTAAGAAGAGATCTCTGATCTCTACTTTTCTTTACACTGTCTAGTTTTGACATTTGCTAGTGACATTGTAGTGTAACTTTAAACATCCGTCTCTATTTATTATTGAATAAAATGATTGGTAACTTATAAATTGTTTGATTTGGTATGTGTGCATATATATATATATTAACAAAGTAAAATTATTTTCTGACACACTTTTAAAAAAATTATGGAACTAAATGCAATTGACGTGGACAAACTATTTTTGTTTCTCTGTTAAATTTCAACCTGGTGAATTTTGCTTAGCGAGTTTATTGAAAGTGTCACATTAATTGTTACAGTAATAATCAAATTGTTTTGTCATTTTTGGATTAAATGAGAAAATTTTAAATATGTATTGTTGTCGTGCTAAAATTCAATATGTATTGATAGATTTCTGTGATCAGATATCCAGATTTTGTAAGATTAAAAGTGTGGGGGAAACTTTCAAAAAATGATAAAATAAATAAACTAAATAGTAAATACAATACGATCAGGACATGTACCGAATAACTACTTTGTTTGCAACTGTTCGGAAAACAATTACATAAATCAAAAGGAGATTCGTTCCTCTCAAAAACGTCCGTATGTTCATTCATTTCTACACCGTCGTTCGTACAGATCAAGATACTGGATATCCAAACAGTTTTTAATTAATTATTGCGCCAGCTTTGCAAAAATTTGGGACGTGTTAACTGTAAATCAAGCCGTCGGTTCGCCGTCGAGCAGAGATCGGTCGGCCAAAAGACCGTATAAAATAAACTACGTTCATGATTTGGAAAATTAGAAAGAGACTACAAGTGGAGCCCCAGTTGTACGGCGTTATGGAGGTCACACACTTGCGTTTGTTGCAATATTTGTGCCAAATTAATATCCATGTAGATGGACTTTGTTTATGTAGAATTATTCAATCTTTTGTGACTAAATTTGTTACAATTTTGAATTTTAATTAGATCTTAAAGATTGGATTTCACAAAAGCAAGTGTACATAAAGCAAAATTTTACAAATCTTTGTTATGAAAATTAGATATATTTAATCGAGTATACTGTGCCACGTGTCATATTTTTATTGTCCGTACAGTTATTCTCTGTGTTAATGAAAATTTCCGGGATTAGATTGTGGCCCACGTGGCAGATGCTAGCCGCACCCGACCACCGTTGGAGGACTCCCGTTGACTAAAAGGGACTACTTGCAGCGGTGGCAAAGCTTTAGCATACTCCGCTAGGCCAAGGATGTTGCTTCACAATTTGTGTCGTGTACGCTACACATTATAAAATCAGCAGAGAAGACAAGTCTACTGATTTGATTTAAAATGTTCCAATAATTTTGTATGATGATACCCACTAAAAATAAATAATGCTTATTTTCATAAATCTCAACACTAGAAAAGTTCATTTGTAATTTGCAATTTAGTATTAGCATTATGGTTAACGCTTTTTCTCGTGGAACAAATTTTTTCACTGAACTTTATCGTTGTATGATTATAACAAAGCAATAGGAATATTATCCTATACTTAGATTATGTAATAGAATCTAACCTTTCAAAAAAAATGCTACTTCATTCATAATGTACCTTATAACTATTTGGTACCATCAATTAGTATAACGTGCTAATTCGATTAACACAAATGAGATAAATTATTATAAATACTTATAAGTTTTGAGATTCAAATCTTGACATTCTTATGGTGTAAATTTTGTCATAAAATAAGAATTTGTTAAAAAATATCATACCTAACTTGTGCAATTTCACGAGGTGCAATAATCATAGAAGACCGAAAATAGACAGTAAAAAAGCAAAAAAAGGGCTCACGATCTTGTAAATGGGTCATCGGGCTGGTCCTCCATGTGGCAGAAAATGTCGATGAACAAAAATGATACGTCGCTGGTAGAAAACAGACTTTACCACCGGATCCTCCCAATATCGCCAATTTCCACTAAGAAGGTTCCTGGGGACAAAACTAGTGATGCAAGCCTGTAAGATGTTACATCATAATTTTGGATAATATTGTACGATACAGTAGGAAATAATAATAGTGCGAAAATTCTGGACCAAGAAAAAAAAAAGTTGGGAATTGCCTATTAAAAAAGAAAAAGAGGAAGGGAAGGTAGGGATCCCAAATTGAACCAGCTCTGAACTGTATCCGTCGGTTGTAATTAATGAAACGGGCCTGCTTCGACTTTGTTGAGAGAATGAAATGTCGTAGGAAACCTTGGAGTAAGGCAAAGTGTTCTAGTTAATTATAATAGTGGACCATATATAAACCAATGTTGACATGTGAACTATAATTGATATCAATCATGTAAGGTGGTATGATACATGGCATTACACCCGATGCTGATATGTTGATAAAATTAAAAATATCATATGCCAACAAGATAATTAAAATAACTAAGTTAATGAATGTGATAGAAAAAAAATGTCCTAAAATAGTAAAATTTAGAACCAGTATAAGCGTGAAATCACTAAAATTTAGCAAAAACATTATTAGAATAATGATTATAGAGGGCCCAGCTTCACCAACGCATCGCGGCGTGGAATATTGAGGATATAATAATGGAGCAACAAAACCTGCAAATTTGTGGACCAATCTGAAACACTTGTTAAACTGTTCCTCCCTTCTTGAGAGAAAGGCCTCGAAGCTGGACAAACCCAACAAAAGGAAGAGAGTGCGAGGCAGACGAGTCCTGACAATACAACATCCTTCTCTATTGATTCCCCGTACATAATATATAATGTTAGTAGGACAAGTTATAATAGATTCGAAAAATACTCAAGACTCTAAATCAAGTGTTTGTAAAATTTCTTGCAATTATTACTTATGTATGTAATGTGGGAATAAACAAGGATCAAGTTGCTGCTACAATTCAAAAAAAAAGAAAGAGAGTTGCTGCTACAATGCGCGTGCCTGGCTACGTCATCATCTCTGTCTTTTAACCGGCTTGATATACTCTGTTACATATTGTTGGCTAAATCGCCATTATGCGACCAAAAGTATGTCAATGTCACAGGCAAAATATGAATGATTTTTGGCATATGCTGCGCCAATTACACCGCGGTGACAAGAATTCTACACACACTAGAAATTACCGAAACTCGCTCCGGATCGGGGACTTAAATCTAAATATTTAAGTTCAAATGTTTTACGATGTCATTCAAAAAAAATATTAATTAAAGATACGTTGGTTCAATAAAACAGAAATTATACTGAACACATCTCATTAACTACAAAATTCAGATTACAGATGTAATCAAACCAAAATTAATTGCACAAACAATCTTGTATTGTCAATAATAGCATCATTCATCCGACAAAAGTTCGAATGCTCTGCAATGGAGTAATTTAACCAAATAAATAATACAAGGGAGAGCATGCTAATATTGTCTACACTGTAAACAATTAATTAACAGGAAAATGTGTACACAATAATCATCATATGTTCCTCTATGGGAATAGCACCGACGCACATAGTCTCCCCTGGGCCCTGCCGTGCCAAATTGTTCTATGCCATCATTAGGATTAAATTAGTTAACATTACACCAAGTGTACTGGTCAGTTTTCTATTGTCGAAATTTTCATAATTTTTGCGAGGTCAAGTACATTAGACCATCTACACTGGGAGGGCATCACACTTTCGTTCCTGACGCGTACAATACACGCACCAATCAAAGATGAAGGCACATGCAGGAGCTGGCACATGTGTCATGTCCTTGCGTGTCAAATGGGTGATTTACGCTCTCATGTCATGCAGTGCTCCAGCTTGTGTTACACGTAGAGATTGATCCATCGTGTATTTTTTCAGAAAAAAATACATGTTCAACTTTGCACCATCTTATTTAAACAATTTTTATGTTGTTACAACTTTTATTTTATAATCAATAATCTAATTGATGTAATTTAAAATTTTAGTAGTGATAATTATTTATGTAGTTTGTAATTATTTATAAATTTATAGTTAATTATATAATTTATATCTTTTGTATTTATAATTTGAAATACGTTTTATTTTATAAATTTTTTTACTTCAAATTTTAAAATATTTTTCAATTAACTTGTAATTATATTTGAATTTAATGCTATTAACTTTATTAAAAAACTAGATATAACTATAACTAGAGCTGTGTGAAAAATTACATTGGCAGAGCCAATATTTCTTAAAGCAAACAAAAAAAAGCTTAAACCAGTTACTTTTTATTATTAAAAGTTGCACAAATTTGACTTAAACCACAGCTACATCTAACCATAATTTCACAAAAAATTCTATATTAGTTCAATCGTATTATGACGGTATCCATCTTACTGTTTTTGAGTGATCAGTTTTCGAATGTAACTTTATAAGATTAACTAGCACCAAATTCTGATAGAGCCCGGTGAATATTGGTCCCAGGCCTTTATTTCCCTGGTCCGCGTTGATTGATTATTCCTTTGAGTAGTCAGTTTATTGCATTAACTGCAAGGTGTTACGACGAGATCATGCTCATATTTTGTCACGCCTAATAATATACAAATGTTATATAAATGTTGTTATCAGAATTTAGCAAAAAAAATGCTGTTATCAGATAAGTTGTTGCCATTGTTCCAAATAAATAACATACATTGTTAATACCCAAGAAATTGACAACGTCAAATATCGTGGCCAGACCTGTAAATCATAATCTAACGCCAGATATAGTAGTTTTATTCCAGATCCTCATCTACGACTTTTTAGTGTGGCCAAGCCATATTTAACATTTTATATTCATAAAGGAGGGTTGTTAAATTCAAGACAGTATTTCTTTTTAGAAATACAATTCAAGACAGTATTTCTTTTTAGAAATACAATTCGGGTTAGTGATAATGGTGTATGAGCCATGGAACTTGCGCAACATAATTAAACCCCATTTTAATGATTACTCAATTGGTTCCGTGTATGACATTGACAGGAGGCCACTACTGCGCCCAAAGAAGATGTAGATATTTCTTTAGATTTAAAATACGGATTTTTTGAACCACCTAAATTTTTTAAATTTGTATATATTTCTTTGATAAAAAGTAGTTATATTCGGTCAGGTTAATGTGTTAATTATCACTTTCACAAAATTTAGAGAAAAAAACTTTTAAGAACTTGCATTTTTACAAAAAAATAATTTAGTACTATGTTATAAAAGATTCATCAATCAAGACAAATCAGATCCAATGAAGTTCAGTTAAAACTTTAGTCCATGGGTAATTAATTTCCCGATATACTCAAACCCTGCCCAATCATCTGGATCAAATCCATCAATTTTTTCCTGATGGCATGCAACGTGACCATCCTTTCTTCCAATTCCTCTCTCTTCTCTCTAAGACTAACTGCAACGATGTCTCTGTTAGAGTGTGTGCCATGGACGTAGACCTGACCACGGTTCGAATTCGAACGAATTCGAATCGAATTGTATCGAATTCGAATTTTTTTAAATATAAACCGTATTCAATTCGTCCAAAGACGAATCGAATACGAATTATAAACCTTCGAATACGAATCGAATCCGAATTGAATTCGAATTAATTCTTGCATATTTATATTTAATAAAAAATAAATATTTCAACATTTTTTGGGAAAAAAAAATAAATTAAAAATTGGGCTTGTACTTAATGTACCAAATTAAGTTGCCTACGTATCCTTAGCTTCGAAGGAATCAAAGCCCACGTAGTTCTCTTACCTTTATGAAGCTAACCTAGTCGGATGTATTGGTGCTTTCACCGGTTGTGGCATCATCGAGGTCGTATAGTTGGTCGGGATCTTCTCGGACCAACTCTTGTTGTCGTCTTTCCGCCTTTGTCCAATCAGCAAATAATGCTTGTGCCTCCAAAGATTGCGGGGTCATTGAATACCGGTGTTCATCCAAAATGTTACCACCTGCACTAAATGCTTGTTCCACGGCAACTGTCGAAACCGGACTAGCAAACACCTCTTTTGCAATAATTGACATAACGGGAAATTGTTCTACATGGTTCTTCCACCATTCTAATAATGCAAAACTAGAAGGTTTGACAAATGGAATATCAAATTGTGTGTTAATATATATATCAAATTCCGAATTGGTTAGATTTCCATAGGGTCTTTTTTGTTTTTTCATTAATAATTTTTCCGTAAAACTTAATTTAGCACTTTTTGATGGAGAGAGAATTGGATCATTAGACGTAGAAGCATCAATTCTATTACTATATTCACTCATTAAATAAAAAATATCATTTTTTACATTTTTTATAATTTCAGAAATATGCTTTTCTATATCAAAACCAACTTCCAAAAAATTCTTCAAATTTGTATAATAAGCATATAATAAATTTTCTAAACCATCAATTTTAATACTCGGCATAAAAACGGTAGCAATTAAATTTAGTTGAGGAATATCTCTAAAATATTTTAACCATTTGCTAGCAATTTCCGAAACACACGTTGACAATGCAAAATCTTGATAAGCACTAGCTATTGCATCCGATATATTACAACATTCCAAAAATAGTAAATGAGATGTAGGATAATAAACACCCGATAAAAGATATGTAGCATCATTAAAACATTCTAAAAGTTTGTCTAATTTTTTTACAAGTTCCCAATGGTAAGGTTGTAACATAATATTATTAGTTTGATCATGAGATGCAAAAAAATGACATAAAAGATCTTTGTATGGAAGAGCTTCTTTTAATAATTCATAAGTAGAATTCCAACGATGTTGAACATCTTGTGGAAAACGTTTTGGTTTCATGTTGTTTAATTTGCAAAATTTTTTCCATTCTTTTAGCAATTTTGGACGAGCCCATAGTAAATTAAGTGCTTGTTTAATTGGTCCTAGTGTAGAGTTTAATGCTTTAATTCCATCTTGGGTACAAAGATTAAATATATGACATGCACATCTAATATGAAAAAATTTTCCTCCGAGAGATGGTCTACACAGATTTTCTAAATCTCTAACCATAGCATTATTAGAACTTGCATTATCTAGCGATATTGAAAATATTTTGTGAACTAGATTATATTCTTGTAAAATATGATGCAACATTTTAAAACAATTATTTGCATTATGATTATCATCAAAAACTCTATATGAAATTAATCTTTTTTGTATATTCCATTCATTATCAATCCAATGACATGTAACACCAAAATATGAATGTGTTTGCCAATGATCACTCCATATATCACAACATAGAGAAACTCGACCATCAAATGAAAAGAAAAAAGTTTGTAATGTTTCTTTACCTTTCTTGTATAAATTTTTTATATATCGTGTTAATGTACTTCGTGGAACTTTTTTTGCACTAGGATTTAAAGCATTTTGACAATAAGTTGTAAAATTAAGTTTTTCACCAAAACTAAATGATAAATGTTCGGTAGCAACTAATTTAGCTAATTCTTCTCTATTATTTTGATCGGTATAATGAAATGAAACATTAGTGGTAGTAGATAATTGAGTTTGAGAATTTTCTAACCCAAATTCTTGTGGATGTTTAGATTTTAAATGATTAGTATAACTACCATATCCATTTCCGGTTTTGAAACCATATTGTTTACCACAATAATTACATGTAAGTTTAAAACAATTTGGTTCTCCGGTAGGATCTTTTTTGAAATGCTTAATAAAAAGATTTGAAGGTGGACGTGTTACCTTTTTTGGATTGTTGAATATTGAATCAACACTTTCTCTTTGAGCTACATCTTGAACGTCCATCATCGCTTCCGGATTAGGATAAGTAGAAATCGGTGGAAAATGCGATTCAATAGAATCATGATATTCCACATGTTTTTCCTTACCCTTATTTGCTCTACTTGAAGACATAATTAATATATAGTAATATGAAAAATTATATGATATATAAGATAAATATATCTAATTACTAAATTTAAGAAAGAATTTATAAAGATGAGATTTTCAATAAGAGAATAAGAGATTGAGATTGGAATTGGAATGTGTAAAATTTGAAGAATGAAAGGTGGTATTTATAGAGTTATAAGTTGAAATTAATTTAATTACAAAAAAAAAAAAAGCAAAAGACAAAAAAACGGCCATAAAACGGATAGAAAAACAACGGCCAAAAAACAACGGCTACAAAAAAACGGGCAGAAAAAAGGATGTCATCCAATTACATAAGCGATGATGTCATCATTAATTTATAATTTGACAAATTCCTCCCCCGCTTACATTTGAAATTCTCCCGCTTGCATTTGGATTTTGGACGACTCCTTAGGCCCTGCTCCCGCTTTTTATTTTTTATTTTGTGTGTATATATATATTTAATATTATAACTGATGAATGATGACTAAGCATCCACTATCCCAAAACCAAGACTTTATCTGCTCCTTTTGCGCCCCTCAAAAGCATGGCCTCACTGTTACCAAAAAACAAAGCATGGCCTCATGGCTCATGGTGCTCTCGAGTCTCGCCTTTATATATATATATATATATATATATATATATATATATATATATATTACGAATTCTAGACGAATTTCAAACGAATTTAATACGAATTCAACTCGAATCGAATTTGAATTTAATTCGCCGGTTTGACGAATTCGAATCGAATCGAATTCAAACAATGACGAATTCGAATTGAATTTTCGACGAATCGAATTATACACGAATCGAATCGAATTATTAACGAATCGAATCGAATCGAATTACGAATCAGATTCGATTCTTGGCCAGGTCTACATGGACGCCACGTCAGTGATGCCCTTGCTTTCAATTTTCAGTCCACAGTAGTGCCCTCGCTACAGTGTCATGTCTTGGGCATCATATCAGCTTTTTTTTGCTCAGTTTTCTAAAATTCAGCTAACTTTACTAAAATCGAATATTATCTCGAGTAACTTTGAAAATGCTAAATTTAATTTCGAAATTCAAAATTTTGTGAAATAGAAATTTAATTAAATTCAAAATATATTACATGAAAAATTGGCAGAAATTACATTTAAAAAAACATAAATCCCTTCATTCTTAAAATAATCCCAAACTAAATAGAAAGTTTAATCGCTTCCTGTTGTCATCATCTTAGAGTTCCTCGAAAGCTCAACGACAAGTGCGTACGTTTCCTCGGCTGTACCAGAGTTGTTGTTCCTAAGGGCGACGAGCTTCCCAACATGGTAAAAAACATGGGCAAAAGTGTCCGGGCTAACAGAGTTGGGGAGCTTGAAGATCTCGTACCAGTTGGACCACATATTTTTTACAACCCAAAAATGCCAAACTAAATATAATTTGTTTTTTAAGGTATATACTTATGGTTAGATTTAGGTGAGGGTTCATGGTTTTAGGATTATGATAAGAGTTTAGGTTTAAGATATTTAAGATACATAAACACATGTATACATAATTTTTTTCAATTACATAATTTAACTACATCAAATTACATAATTTATATCAAATTATATTATATTACATAATCTACCTCAATTCACATCAAAATTACATAATTTATACTAAATTACATAATTTAGACAACATAAATTCAGATTATTGTATGCAATTAATTTTATAAAAACATTAAAAACATTAAAAACATATAATTCAAACAAAATATTGCAAAATAGTACAATAACATTTTTTACAATTTTTTTAATCCAAAAAGTCTAGTTATTTGGATTCAAAAAATTTATAAAATTATCAAAAAAAATTGAATTTTTTATTCTACTGGAAATGGTAAAAATAATTTTTAGAAATTTTCCTGATTTTTGCTATATTTTTATTTTTTTCTTTTTTTTAAAAAACCTGACTGTGCTAAGCTAGGCAACGTGACCCAACCAGCGCTAGCCACGTCGCCCATTTTGACAACGTGGGTGAGGGACAGGGAATGCCCCTCTGACACGCGAAAGCACCTCACCCAATGGCAAGTCACCAAGTGGCAGAACAGGGCCGGCTACTACTAGTAGCGTAACTCCTCATGCCCCGGCTACTACTAGTAGCGTAACTCCTCATTCCCCTCCCCCTAGAGCACCGACGTCATTGAAATTCGTCAAAACGACATCGTAGCCGAACAAAAGCAACCTTAAAAAAAATGAACCATCTGGAGTCACGCACCAAGCGCCGACATTTTGTGATTTTGCAGCCCCGCAAATCAATAATCTGGGTTGCATCCTCAATTGACATATAAAAATAAATTAAGAGAAAATCCTAAAATTCAATTCTTTGATCTTAAGAACATTCTTAGACAATTAAAGCCAGCGTCACCTAAATTGAGGAGAAGCCAAAACTAAGAACATTCTTAGACAATTAAAGCCAGCATCACCTAAAATTAAAGCCACCATTTTTTCATAGAGGGAAGAAAATCCTTAATCGAGTGGTTAACTTGAAAAACGAACACAGATATGTGATTTTCTCTGGTTAAGCCCGAGAAATAAATCTTCTTTTGGGTTTCAAAGATAATTTTGTAATCTTCTTATTCGTTATATGGTTAATTTCGACGTTGTGTAATGGGTTTTGGTTGTTGAGTTTGGTGGGTGTTTTTTTTATGGGATGGGTTGAAGTTACGAAATGGTGGAAGAAGAAATAGAAAAGGAAAGATAGGCTATTTTTCCTAAGGGGGTTGGTTTGAAAAAAATTAAAAATAAAAGCAAAAATAGGTCACTCGAAAAAGTTTTACTTGTCTAGGGTCGAATTGAAAGTACAAAAAATTTTACGGTATTAAAATTGCACAAAATCGCTAAAGGATGGGATTTTTGTTCAAACACTGCTAATTTTTTTTTTTTTGCATTTTTGGACCAAAACCGCAAATTTTTTAGTGGTTTGGGACAAAACAATAAACACGCATTTTAATACGAATTTGGTCCAGCCCGCCCCATTTTATGCGTGTATAAGATGAAAGGTTACCAAACCCACATTAAAATGCACATTTATTGTTTTGTCCAAAATCGCTGAAAAATTTGTGGTTTTGGTCTAAAAATGTAGTTTTTTCCTGGTTTTGAACAAAGAATGCCATTTTTTTAGCGGTTTTGTGCGATTTCAATACAAAAAAAATTTTGCAATTTCATTTCGATCCCAGACAAGGAAAACTTTTTTCGAGAATCCATTTTTGTTATTTTTTTCAAACCAATCCCCTCTAAGAAAAAAAGCCAAGAAGAGAGGGGAGTAGAGGAGATAGAGGATAAGGAAGAGGATATCTACTTGATGTCATGTCATCAGGAAAATTGGATGTGGTTGATCTGGATCTTCAGGTAAAATTCGAATAAAATAGGTAAGATTGAACAAGTGTTCATAGACCTAACTGATATCAATTGAATTTAGTTTGATTCAAATGATAAATACAAAAAGTGTTAAAATAAGTTTTTGTGACACCACAAAATTGTTATAAACGTTAGAAAAATGGAGCAATTATGTGTAAGTAAAATGATAATTCAAAGGGTATTTTAATGGGCATAAATAATTTGTGTGATTAATGTGAAATGTTATAAAATTGTAGCAATCAACATTAAATTTCAAATTAAAAATAGCATTTATTTGAGAAAAATTATTCATTATTTTAAAGTTTACTAACCTTTATAATTTATTTATAAATTTATGACATTCTAAATTTATTGCATAAAGTAAATAATATGTTATACACTTAAATTGTGTAAATGTCCATATTTATTTTGTCCCTTGGATATTTACTATATAATAAGAAGGTTATCTTCATTTGGCAAAAGAGAGAAGAATAAATACTAAGTGTAGAACCATTTTGGTAAAAACTGATTGTTCCATTTTTCGATTTCGAATAGCTATTTGATCTCGTTAGTTATTTGATTACATGTGTTCATTTGAACTCGGAAGAATTTGTTTAATTTTGGAGAACTACACCTATCGACGAAATAGTTCTTAAAGACAGCGTCCACTAAGCGACTTAGATCAATATTTTGTTCTTATTCCACCAAATTTTCTAACTATAAAAAAATAACCAAAATTTATTATACATGAGAAATGAAAATTATGTGCCGACAAGACTTATGCTTTCGTCCGGCAATAAAATATAAACAACCATATCATTGTTAAGTATATCTATTACTACAATTACCTAGTCACCTTTTAAAATAAACCTAGTAACCTGATTTTTTTTCAGAAGGACCTGAAAAATTAATTTTGCCTTTCTTTAGAAAAATTTGATGGACGTATTTGCAATAAAAATATGCATATTAGACTATAAGCTAAACCTTTCTATACAACAAAAATTGATTTTGACTTGCAGCAGTTATATTAACATCTCATAAGAATAATCCTCTTATTTTTTTATTTTAAAAGAATATTCGACTTCTTCCACTACTATGATCCTAGGGTTCAACTCCATCATCGGAGGAATCTTTGATTATATGCACTTCCGCCACCATCTAATTGCAGGTCATCAACCAATTTCTTAAACAGGCGCATGATGATGACTCGCTTAAAATACCGATGACACGACATTTCCATATCCGGAATACCATCTCACACTCCTCTATTCCAATATTTCATAATTTGTTATTTGTCACAGGGAAATGTACAAAGATACAAGGTTTCTACGAGCAATTAGGAGCTACGTAACGGACCGGCTGTGATGCGATGTTCAAATATTAATATGTAACAGAGTCCTAATATACTCATAAAACCCCATAAATTAAAGAAATAAAAGTACATTTATCATATACACTTATGAATAAAATAAACATTCCAAACAATGAATCTACGAGATGCTTAATTTTTAAAATAATAGAAAAATTACATTTTACTTATTTGTAATTTTTAAGATTTTGTGTTCATTCCGTCTGATTTGAATTTGGTAATTTATTTTATATGGTTTGAAATCTTTTAGAAACATATGATTTATCCTAAATGACTATTTCTCTTTTACGGAGATTCGAGTAATATTTTATTCATGCATAATTAGCCACCTTTGCATGCCAAATTCTATCTCAACTCAACAACGAGATACAAGGAGACAAACTTTTCCTTAGAATATCACATAGGGAACATGTACTGAGCTATAATATATTACTCAAAGCTCCTATATCGACCAGAATTATCTTGGCTCAATAGTAAGACATGCACGTATGGAATGAGTTAGATGATGTTAGAGTCAAGTCTTTGTCTCCTCCCAAATCAAAAAGAGTATGGTGAAGCAACAACATAATGTGCTAGTTCGACCTCAATCATCAAGGATTTAAAATTAAAAGGAGTGCTCTCTAGTCACACAATCAAAATCAGTGAGAAATGATAAGAGGCTGCCTAAGTACGCATGGGTTAAAAATAAAGTGTTCACTCAATTGACGATCAAGAAAGAGATTGGGTACCGAGAAAGGAACTTGTGCGATCCAATGAGGGATCATTGGGACACACGACTCACAAGAAGTGACTAGTCTAAAAGCCATGAAAGTTACTATAAGAAAGTGCCAAGAAAGCAAATCCTCATTCGGGATGTAAATATTTGAAATCTCATCAACCGACTCTTATGAAAAATCAACGAAGAAGGCCAAAGCAAAAACTTCAAAAGAAAATATAAGAGCTTAGAAATATTTAACAATTATTTTGACAAAAGGATATAAAGTTCTTACTCATCTATGTAAGCTCAAGTCAAGTATTCTCTAGAAAACCGTGAACACAAAATATCTCGAAATTGATGATCACTACATGACCAAAATGACTAAGATTCAATTAGTTAATGATAATTTTTCTAGGTATGGTCTTCAACTATTCGGTTATATATAGAGTAAAGTTAATTTTCTTCACGTTTAATGATGGATACATGTCAACGCTTTTTATATCCTCAAAATATTGACGTATTTGAACATTGTTGGAGAAAAATTTAGTTAGATTGTGGTGATTCTAAAAATTATAGAAAGTTAATATCTAATATACAATTTATTTACTTTTATATTTTTCCAAATTGAGTCCAAAAATAGGTCAAAATTGGATTAAAAATCTTGGAAGGTCATATTTTCTTTATTAAACCAATGCTAAGTTAAATTTTCTATATTGAATACAACTTAAAAAAAATTTCTGTGAACATTAATGTTTCTATATAACGATAACTTAAACATGAAAAAAGAGAATTCACAAACTAAATAACAAATATTCAATTTAGTTTTCTATTTTCTATTTGTTTTATTTTTATGTAATATTTATGTTTTATGTTTTTTTCTTTTCTCTTGTCTCTTATTTTTTCAATACATTTTTCATTTTTTCACCTATTCTTTTTTTTTTATTAATTGTAATCGATTTCTATCTTTTCTTTGCCCACATTTCATCTTTTTCTCTCTTTCTTCTAATCGATCTTGATACAACCACTTCGAACACTTTTCTAAGTTCGTTTTATATTCTAACGTATCTTTTTCCAAATTAATAATAAATATTTTTTATATTGACGGATGTTAGTAATATTTTCTACTCAAAAGTTGCTGAAAAGGCATCGAATTTTAATAGTAACAGTTAGCCCGACGATAAAGAAACCTCTTGTATTTTCCTTTTCGGCTCTTTTATTTATAAACCAGCGTCCAGATAAATGCTGGAAAAAGAAGTGCCCAGGGCTTATCGTCGATAAATTAGGCAGGAGCTTTTAGTACCATCTCCAGTGATGTATTACATCGAGAAATTTACTTGTCTCACCGTCGATGAAATGAAATGACCCATAAAAAATCTATAAATTAAGTGGGTACAAGTTCCAACGGGAAATAGCAAAATCGAGAACAGTCTCTTGTGTATTTTAAATGCGACTACGATTGATAATGGCCAGATGGGTCTATAATCGATAGAACCCACACATAGGAAGACCCTTCTACCCTCCCATAAGCGTGAAACTACTATGTTTTATAAGATATTTTTACACCCTGGTGGTCACCAGAACAAGGGTAAAATTGGGTTTTACTGTTTTTATTTTAGCTCGGACTATCGCTTTAGGCACCAGGCTGAAGTAACTTTGGACGAGAAAGGAAATCTTTTTTGTGCGAAGAAAACCGAGAAAAGATGAAGTGCAAGTGCAAGTAAAGGTAGAAAATTAAACATCAATAATTCAGGTTTCAAAATACATTGATGATTGATAGCCGACGGGTAGTCCCTTGGACCATTCACACTCGTGTTATTGATAATTTATTGTCTCTGTAATATTTTTTCTCGTTTATATTATTCATGGATAATAAATAATTTGTTATTCTACCTCAATTCGTATTATGCACAAATGTTTTTTTAATAAAAATTTGATTATAAGAATATCAAATATATTTGAAGTTAAAATTTAATAAAAGTAGAACCTTTATTTTAATAGAAATATATTTAAGTATCAAAATATATCAATATTGAACTCTATTTAAAAAAATTTTGAATATTTTTTACTATTAAAATAACCTCAATTATTTTAACTATGAATCTAATATGGAAGACATATATTTATACATATAATATAGTATCAAATATAATTAAAATAGATATAAAAAACCACTAACAAAAAAAAATAGAGAAAAGGGAAAGGGCACGAGCCCCACATGATCTTACACCCTTCACCTTTTTTTCCATTTACATGGCGCATAGTTGACGGGTACATAATATTAAAATATATGACGGGATTTTTTTTAAGATGTAAATATTTAATTCATTTACCAACAACCATTGGGGTGGAGTGGTTAAGGACTCCTCCTCGCTTAACCCTGGTCTCGAGTTCGAAACTTGGTGGATGCAGCAAGTGCTTGTTGGGAGAGTGCACCCCCTTAATGGGCCTTCCGAGCTCGAACCCAGAGCAGTCGACCAGTGGGCCGGATACTGGGTGGGTAATACCAAAAAAAATATTTAATTCATTTTAGGGTAAACTACATTTGGCCCCTTGTAGTTTGACATATTTAACGCTCACACTCTCATTTTTTGCAAACTGATTAAAAAACCCTACTTTTTTCCAGCGAGAATGTACGGGAAATGACAAAAATATCCTTACACTAAAAAACAAAAAAAACACTTTTTTTCTTTTCCTTACAACTTCATCTTCTTCAAACTTTCAAGTATCAAGAACAACTAAGAACATCAACTTAAACAACCCTTTGGACCAACTCCCATTGGCATCTGCTCCTTTTGGATTAGCTTCAACTGTTAAAAAAAATAAATAAACAACCAGTCACTGTAAAAAGTACAAAATCTCCAAATAGTAACAAAGCTCAAAATTTGACCACTACCAGGGAGAGTGAAGGGCTTGCAACGGGGAAGGTAGAGAGAAGGTCTCGGAAGTAGTAAGGGCTTACATCAACCAGAACCCTTTTATAAACACATAAACGCTAGCATCAACCAGAACTACCCAATTCCATTAAAACCTAATACAATTCTGGGATTTGAGGGGAACCCACCTCGTTGGAACCTCCCAATCAGATCATAGGCTTGAAGGTGGGTCATCGTCAATAAACCATATCCTAGGCTCGACGATGGATTGTCGTCAACAAACCAGATCTTAGGCTCG
Source organism: Hypericum perforatum (assembly GCA_012979155.1). Lineage (NCBI taxonomy): Eukaryota > Viridiplantae > Streptophyta > Magnoliopsida > Malpighiales > Hypericaceae > Hypericum > Hypericum perforatum. The sequence goes on from SOPF01028741.1 coordinate 30,582, forward strand.
TCCTTCTTCTTCTTGTTGTTGTTCAGATGAACCTCGTCCTTGTCGTCGTCTTCTTCCTTGGTGTTGAGGTTGATCTTGTTGAGCTTCTCTTGCTTGTTCTACGCTTCTGAAGTTGTAGTGGTAGGGAGGAGAATAATGATGGTGGAGTATGGTTTCGGCAGCCACCGAGAATTTATGACCGGGAAGATGATTATCGGAGGAGGAGGCTGATTATCGAGAATTTGCACGGCTTCATGATTAATTCATCGAGCTCCTCCTCAGTGAGGCTTTTGGTCCTGGTCAGGTTATTAAGGTGAGGAGAAGGAGCGGTGATATCTCTATACGGGTTACAATTGGCTCGATGACGGATTCTCGATTGTTAGTGTCTCACAATTGGATTTCTAAGGTTTCTCGTTCTATATTTTGTGCTTGCGTGGTCATCTCTAGATCACCAGTTTTGCTCCTAGTTAATTATCCGACGGATGCTCGTGGTTCTGGAAAGTGGGTCTCCTTGGATTCTTCTGTTGTGATTGAAGTTTGTGACTTTGTTAATTTTTGAAAGAACCCACGTTAGAATTTGTGTTTCATCGATGAGGTTTATTAAGTTGAGGTTGGTCCATGTGTTTCTTCGATGGAGTTTGTTAAGATGAACGCAAGAGGGAGGAAGAGGATGAAGAGGAGGGAGGAGAAAGGAGGAGGAAGGAGGAAGAGGAAAGATATATTTTTTTTTGTTTTTTAGTGTAAGGGTATTTTTGTCATTTCTCTTACCTTCTCGCCGGAAAAAATGCCAATTCTGGCATGAGGAAAGAAATTGTACAATTTTTTCAAACAGTAAAGGTTTTTTAATCGATTTGCAAAAAACGAGAGTGTGAACGTTACATATGTCAAAATAAAGGGGCCAGATGTAATTTATTCTTCATTTTATGTAGCTTATCTTGGAGAAAAAAAATTTAATTTTAGTGTTTTGATAGTACAATTCTGTGAATTTTTTAATTTAATTATAAATCAACATAATAAAAGAAAAATATGCAAAATTATAGAAAGTTAAAAATAATTTATACTACAGTATAATATTAAAATGCTATAATTTTTTGGTTCATATCATCTCGTAATTCGTAACAAATTCAAAATTGAGATAGAATAATATTGTTCAAATTATTAAGAAATATCAATAAATATTGAAAATAATTGGCTCAGATAACGCTAGATTATTAACAAGATACAGCAAAAACAAGAAATTAAGTAGATGCCATGTCCACACAGCTACATAGGTGCGACTACTTTTGGCGTGTTTTGATTTAAATTTGCCAAGCTTCAGCGTTACATATCTACATCCATAATATAATATATTTTAAATAAAAATGCATTACTACACCTGTAAATTTAGGAAGGTTAGTTAAATCGTCAACAATAGTGCAAATAAACCATACAAACTGATTAAAATGAGTGAAACTAGAAATAGTATAGTGACTGTTCCCTAATAAAAAGCAGGAAAATTAGATGAAATGCTAGTATATTTTTTTGGGTAGAATAATTTATAATTATACAAGCGATTGGTCCGGTTACTATTAGGGGGAATAGTAAAGATGTCTCTTACAAGCGGCTGCAAACAGTATTTTTCATTAACATTTGATTGATACAAGTATCAGAAACCAGAAATTATTAAATTAAAACTAACGGCAGTTACTCTACTCTTCATCGAATGATGTACCTATTTGTTGGAAGATGCACCTCCTAGATTTACCTGTTCTGAAGAGCCTTTAGGACTGACTGTAGAGTAGTTTTTGATGAGAACCTGATTTGTGGGCGTGTGAGTTGACTATCGCTAGGACAGTAATTAATATTACTGAACAAGCTTTTTCTTAGAAGATATTATTGAACAAGACGGATAGGAGTGAGCAAACGGACCAAATTGAACTATACTTAAAAATCCACAATCAGAAATTAAGAAAAAATGAGACCGAACCAGAACCATGACTGATTTCAAATCAGGATCGGACCAGTTTTTTGGTCTAAATTGAAACCGGACCAAAAAAACCGTGAGTAGAAGAAGGCACTGAAAGTTTACGCTTTACAACTTGATAGGAGGCTGTCAAATGCCACCAAAACTAAAAAATATACAAATTCTAATAACAATCAAAGTCTCACTTCTAACAAATTCAATAAGCTTAATTTCACACACATGATAAATCTCCTTTATGAATTACAAGATTATAATTTTATCATCATTCATCTCCACCCTTACTATCTTCGGCAACTTTCAATGATCTCATTAATTGTTGCTAGTTATAGTGAACAAAATTTATAATATGACATATAATTCAAATAATAATATATGTCAAAATTCGAAAGTTCATTAATAATTTGTCTTGATTATTATCAAATCTTTCATACCCAATCCACACTGCTACTCTCAAATTACTTATTTTTATTTTTGAAGGTGGTCTACTTTCTTTCAAACTCAATGCAATAACTTTTTTAAACCATCATCTACCGAATTATGTTTAGTAACTTAAAACTAGCAAAACAAACGATCTCCAACGCAAGAAAAACAACATATAATAGCATCACACCATGGTAACATGCTTAACTATTTTATAAAAGTATTAATTTTAAATTTCGTATTTTCAAACACTAATTTAATCTTGAATTTTATAATACTACATACCTTCAATAAAATTGTAGCTGAGAGAGGGGGGACGACGATCGGTGACTGAGTCGTTCATAGGAAGGAGACAGGGGTAATGGTTGAGTAGTGAGTTTATTATCAAATGGGGTTGAGACTTGAGACTTTTGAGTCTCTATCAAGACTCTTGGAAGGAGTCACTAGAAGAGTGAGTGGAAACTGTAGTATATGTTTCTCTGCATTATAGTAGAATTTTGTTTAAATAGTTGGAAAATTTCTAGTCCAATTCCGGTATTTTCAGTTTTTGACAAAAACAACTAGACCAACCGAAAATCAGAAATTTCTTATTTTCTGTATCGGATTAATCCTAATCTGGTCCGGTCCGGTGTGCCAGTTTCTAGTTTATTTGCTACTCTTAAGATGGAGAACACTATTCTATTACTCACTCGTCTCAGTCTTTTCATATTAAACGGTAATGAACGGTTCGTTAATGTCTTTATAAAACTAGAAGACATGAAAGTATAATTTTAAACTCATCTTAATATTACCCTTTTATAAAAATTATAAATCAAAATGGAAATGTTTTTTTCTTCAGTTTTACTGTTTTTTGACTGTCGGCCCCCACCCCGTGTTTTGGGCCTTGGGGTACTTTTTCCCCTTTTCTGGAGACCTAGACAAATATGAAATATTTATTTGAATGGGCCGAAATATTGGGCTTGATTAAATCTGAGGTAAGATGAATATTTGGGAAGAAGGCCCAGGAAGCCCAGGGATATTTTATTTAATTATTTTCGAGTTCACGGGACTTAGGATCTGTAAGATGTTTCTAATTCGATTTTTGAGACATTTGTATTTGAATTCCAGGCTTCAACCCCATTCAAACTTAAATTAGAATCAAACCCTGGTCGTATTATTACCGAAGTCAATGAAGGAAGCACATTCGAATATGTTCGTATCATGGTATAGGAAAACAAGCTCGTGGATTATTATACAGTGTCCTATCCTACTGCAACCTACAATTATCCAATCTCAAAACTAATAGCTACATACTAACGTCCTAACTAGTAACAAACTCATCAAGTAATCTGCGCGATGATGCATCGAAACGAACAAATGACAATGCTCGCATAATCTAACTTTCCCCCGGTGATATGTGCTCATAATTCTACGTCCAACAAATCGTAGCCAAGAAGGTCGCAAGTACGATCAGCAACTGAATGTTGTTCTCTCCTACAAGACATGAACCTGGCCGTTAGATGGAACAAGTAGAACGTTTATGTTCTCTATTACACCGATAAATGGACTCGTGTACTTGAGTTTGATCAATGGAATCTAGGTAGACATGCCTCACCTTTGCTCCCTCCGTTATCGGACGACCCCTGCGTCATCGGAGTGGATGTGTTTGAGACAGAGATCCCGAGGCTCTCACAGCCCATCCCGATGGAGCCTTCGCATTTTTTTAGAGTTCCAACCAATGATAATGTCAAAACCGGTTTAAAGCAAACAAAAGACAACAGATGATCCAATTACCACAAATTGGCTTACATTGTTTTATGCAAGGGAAGGCAGAGGCATTGAAAATATTCTCGTATCCATCATTGCAGACGCACTTGTAACTTGTCTGCGAGGTTTTATTGCAAGTTCCAGCTCCGCAGTCGGACCAAAAGCAGGCTGCAGTTTGTAACATCAATCTAAATCATACTCGGATGTCACATATATCATTCAAAAGTTTGTGCAATTGCAGCGGGCTTACGATCCAAGATCGACAAGTTAGATGTTGTTTCGGGTTTTTCCGCAGCCGGAGCATGTGCAGAACATGTGTAGTCCATCGTGCCTGTCGAGTTACAAATGATAACCATTGTAAGAAGTTGCTAAGCTATGTAATTGGGATTTAAATTATTAGTAAACAAGAGAACCGAACCGACAAAGACTGGAATGACCAGGGATCACATGGTCCAATAGTGTAATCCCAAATTAACACAAGTCACCACCTAACTCCCTTTGACTAGGTATTGTAAACCAAACATGTGATCATGTGCTAAGGAGCTGACTTCACTATACATATCTCACCGACCGGAAATTTCACAATAATGAGCCAATTCTCATTCGCAACCATGAGCCGGTCGGTCGGTCCAAGTAACAAGCGACTCGAATTCGCATCAAATCTACCAATCTTCAACTTCTACGAGACTTGGCAACAATCATAATCACAACACAAACAAAGAGTAGCTAGCACAAGAAGTTGACGAATTGACGGTGGTTCAAGAGAGAGAGAGAGAGAGAGAGAGTGAACTGACAGTTGGGAACGACGCAAGGAAGGAATCGGAAACCACTCTGCTTCCAACCAGGATCGCATTGGCACTCGTAAAGGAACGTGTTATTTGTAGAGGGCTTGCACTTCCCTTTCCCACACTCCACGGCCTTGCACACTTCATCTGATCGATACCCACAAAACCCAGTTCAGATGGATACATTTTTATATATATAGAGGAACACCAATTCAATATAATATAATATATAAGGTTACCAGATATAGGGGAGAGAAGTGGGGTTAGGAAGTCACTTCCATCGACGACCAGCTTGGTCTGAGCAAGTAACAGAGTTAGAAGACACGAAGCGGCAACTCTGGTGCTAATACTACAAGCCATGTTTCAACCAGAGAGAGAGAGAGAGAGAGATGGTGTAATAAGGCAGAAAGGGTCCCGTTTAATACAACGGATCTTTGCGTTTAGAATAAGTTTTGAAGTTGCTTCAGCTTTCAAGTAGGGACATACATAGCTTAGAGATATGGACCAGAACGGGGACGAAAAAGCTAACGTGGCACGTGTACCACTTGAATGTTGTGCTGTTAGTTGTTGTGATTTTAGTTTCAATTTTCAAAAAAAAAAAAAAGATAACGTGATTTGATTTATACCCAATAAGTTTGAATGACGGGTTTCTGTATTGGAAATTTCAAAATCTTCTTCTATTACACTCGTTCGATATGTACATAAAAATATAATTATTATCAACAATAAATTCACCTATTACACTCGTTCTATATTGCAATCATCTTGAGATGTACATGGATTAATTGAAAGATAATATTTTATTAGCTTGGTTGGTCAATATGTTTTCCTAGGATAATTTTGCTCATGAGCAGTATATGATGTAATAAATAATAAATTTATTTGTTTATTATTTAGAAAATTTATTTTTAAATAAATAGAATTTTACATTTAAAAGAATCAGAATTGAATTAGTAATTTTTAATTTTAGCTAGCGGGGGTAGAGACCAAACACAAGTCGGCCAAAGACTGCTGCTATATGTGCACATTTAATGATGGTGGTGGTACGACGACGACGACGCGTCTTTGTGGGCACCGACCGGGCAGTCTCTATGATGGCATTGGTTTAAGACACTCTAAAAGTCAATCTCCAACCAATTACAGTTGCAAGTTATTATCTATAACGGGCGCAATTAGAAATTTGAACAACTGTAGTTCAAGATGACGATAAGGAACTATTTCGAAAAGTATTTAATATTCGTTAGAAAATTTACTATTTTATAAAAATCTCACTCTATTTTATCATAAATTAGTCTACGCATTCATACATTTTTTACTGTCGTTAATTTGATATTGTTATTTGTATTTTTACTGGGTTTTTTAATTTGTGTTCCATTATAATTTTTCTTGATAGGATCCTAGAAATTGAAACATCAAATTTACTTGAGACCCACGATGATTCACTAAAATCCTTAACGTCGCTCAAAGATCGCCTATGAAATCCCCAATTTTTATGTTAGGGTTGGTTCATCATCCGATTTGTGGATTTTGGGGACAAGGTTCAAATCAGTCCCAGCGAATTTCATGCGTTTGCAAATGCGGACGTAGTCCTAGTCCAGTAGTCCTTTTGTTCACGTTTCACGCAACAATTTCGGTTAAATTCTAAAGATTCAATGCGTGTGCAAAGAGGGACAAAACGTGTGATTGTGGTTCAACAAATACGGCTCAATCCCTACGTTTTCTGCTTATTATTCAAGGACAATAGTAGGGTTTCAGAATTGTTTCTATAAAAATTTAGATTTTTAAACAAAAATTTACAAAACGTTATTCTTTACAAAAATTGATTAAAGACAAAGGAAATTGAATTGGTCATAAAAGTGCAACATACAAAAAAATTGTAGTAATAAGTTCTTATAACATCTTAGGTAAATAAAAAGATAATGTAAGAAAATACTTTATTCATGTAGCATAAAAAATAAAATAAAAATAATATGTTTTGCGGATTTTGAAAAAAAAAAAGACAATTGCATCGCGTGTGCATTTTAAGTAGTAAGTTATTATAAATTTTTATTTGAATCATGCAGTGCCTGATTTATTGAATTGACTAATCGAAATTTGAACTATATAAGATATTTGAAACTTGAAATTCTTCCAAAAAAAAATAATAATTTTATGATAAATCTTACGTAGGTCACTTTCTTTCTCCTAAATTTATTAAAAAATTAATAGTATAAATGCACTTTTGTTAGATGAAATCCAAGGTAAAAGAGTCGGCGTAATTCGATAGCCAGTGAGGTACCTGATTTCCTCTCGAAAACAATGGAATACCTCGACTAGCCACTCGCTCACGGCTAAATGAATGAGGTTCAAGCACTTGATCTAAATAGTGACGCTTAATATAGAAAATTTTCCATAAAATTACACCATGTAAACCATTATCTGATTCTGGGCCGTCTCATGGCAGATCCTGTTTCCTAACGAGAAAACCCAACCTAATCACAAGGACTAGCCCAAATCACCTTGGATTGTTTTGGGCCTCCAACATTTTATACGATCTGTCCAATTTCGACTCGGGATTTGGAGGGGCCCCTCTTGTTTTGATTCTCCAACCACCCGAGAGGACGAGAGTACCTGCGACAAAGGAATAAATTCCGATAGCGATGCTAATTTCCCAATGGGGTGGGTCCCCTCTTAAGTCCCTTAATAGGCGAAACAACCAATAAACGGAGGCAGTCTCTCGCTATTGCACATTCTTTGTACCCGAATTTTGGAAAATAAGATGAACCAACGCGTGGATAGAATAGAATGACATTGGTTCCGATTTTGTTTTTAAGAAGTCAGTGGATCAATTATAACTCTTTCCAAAAATAAAAAAAATTATTTGAGAAAAAATCAAAGTTCAAAATCTGTCTAATGTGTTGAAAATAATGCCAACCATCATAAATTTCTATAAAAGATGGGGGGTGTGGGTCCAATGCAAATTTAATTGGGCACAGTACAGGATTCTAGGCCTGGCCCAAACGAAACTGGTCGAATCATCACAATTGGACAAGGGAGAGCTCTGTCGTTTTTAAGGCCTGTGGGACATCGCGCGGACAAAAAAAAAAAACGAGTACTGGGTCTTCGGTAGTTGGATTGGACTCTAAACTAGGTGTCGGAATGGAATTAAACCGCTGTGGGTCGACGCACCCCCTGCATTGATTAGAGTTGTCGTCACTGAACAATATGGAGAACATGCACGGTTTTTGGAGTGTGTCCCTATGCTCTAGCATTTTGTTCAAATCTGTTTTGTTTTAACTCATTTGTTTTGAAAAAATTTCTTCAATCATGATTCCATCTTAGCTAGCATAATGTTTGAAAAAAATACAGGAAATAAATAGTACAATTAAAATAAATTAATATTTCTTAAAACAAATATAACAGACGTTTTTTCGAATTGGGTAATAAAATTTTTGCAACGTAATTTTACGGTGGTATTTTCCTAAGAAAGAGATAATGTACCATAATTCGTTAGGTTGACCGTAAAATTGTTGCATAGTCTAATTAGTTATATGGTTGATTGAAGTGTTTTGTAAACTGAAAGGCAAATACCTTTATAGTAAGGGGCCGACACGATCCATGAGCATCGGTCCTGAGGAAATGTTGTTTACTTGTCTATTTTGAACTCCTTTTCATTCTTTTACGACTTGGGTTTCCTACGATTTATGATGAGTTGCTTGATTTTTAGTTCATATGAAATTCCTGAAAAGTATGAGTTCGCGTCCATGAGCTAAGAGGTTCCATCGACCGGAGGAGTTGACTTGGGCAAATAAGCCATTTAGAGGGAAACATGAGGACACATTATCAACCAAGTGGAAATAATTAGTAAGTAATCAACATGCAAATTATTGATTTGATATAATTAGCATTTTATTCCCCAACATTACTAGTTGTGTACAGTATATGTCTACTGTAGGCAGAATGTTTCTGAAGGGAGATGAGCTGTTTTTCACATGATCACTAGCATTTTCAATGGGTGCGTAGACAAATTAGTTACAGATTATCCCGTGGGACCCCACGCCTCATCTCTGTGAAATTATCTTATACATTTTCCTCATCAAATAAATTAAGCAGTGCACTGTTTCAATTAGCAACTTCCGACGGAAATACTTATACAATAACCTTCTAGCGTGATGCATACAATACTAAGTAATATCAATACACGTTTAAATCGACTAACATATAATTTATTTTTAGATTAGTTAAGATATATCAAATTTAAGTGATTAGATATACATCGATGTTATATATTTAATTTTATCATCATTAAAATATCATGTTCAATTTGAATTAATCATAAATAAATATTTGCGAGAAGTCACAATGATAATTGACTTTTTTTGTGATTTAACCACTGTATTAGAAAGTTTGCTCTATATAGGTGCACATAACCGCAAAAGAATGGTGTTTTCCGGAACCAAGCATCAACTCAATTACTGGAAACTATAAAGCATGGCATGTGACTGCCAACTTATCATGCAATTTCCTCAATAAATTTTTTGAATAGGCACAAGATAACAACCATTAGTTGGTGAATGAAACAGACCCTTTTGTTAGAATAGAATTGGGGGAAATGTGTACGGCACAGATTTTGATGTCTTGGCATTTGTCTCCCTTGCATGTTATTTACATATGCCAGCGACGTTGATTGATGGGAAAGAAAAATAAAGATTAACATTAATGTGCATTGAATTCATGTGAGGTCTACACTTTTTTTTTTATACTAATTAAAGTTCTATTGGTGTGTTAGAACATTACTAGGTGTCGGGTAATTTCGCTGGGGCATGGATAGAGTCTTGTTCAAGTCCCGCATTAAGTTTTTACTCAGACGACATCTGCTTAATTCTATCCATGTACATGTACTCTATACTTTCATGGCTTAATGAAGTTATATTTTTACAAAGAAAAGTATTTGTTGATATTTTTACATTTCTAAACAAATGTATATAGCTTTGGGATACATGTCCACATATTCCCAGGAAAAATTTAAAATTTCAGTCAAGGAAATTTCAATTTTCAAAATTTCTCCAAAATTTTGACATGTGTATTTTTCGAACACGGATTATATGGGGATTACTTTTTCATGGGGATTAGTTTTAGTCCATTGGATGAAAATTTGGAACCTAAATGTTTAATCTGACGGTTATTATGTGTAAGAGTAAAATGAGTACGAGACTAATAAACTAAATCAGGCATTATCTATTATTTCCTTATCACACCTAAATTTTTAAACAAACTGAATCAAATCCCATGATTTTTGCCTACATTTAATTTTAAATTTTATATTCTCGTTTTCAATATCCTCAAAATTTATCAAATATACTAAAAACCCTAATCTCGAAAAAAAACCAAAAAATTAAATCTCAATCCCAATTATTACTCCATACTAATAATAACGTAATTAATTTACCTCAAATTAAATCCCAACCCCAATCATTATAATAATAACGTAATTAATTTAAACAAACCTATGCCCCACCGCCGATGAATACTAAAACAACTCCTTAACAAAAATCAGTAAACTAAAACCTCTTGTTCAAACAAAATGGCGACGGCGAGTTGGATTTTTATGGAAGGCCATAACGGCGGCAAGTGAATCCACCTTTGTCGTCGCACCCCGGCCCGGGCCAGTGTTACGGTCATCTTTGTCGACCGGGAAATTCAACGTCTCGTCGCAGTCGTCATCCTCCGCCACAGGCTTCGCGCCATCCAGTTCGAGCTTTACTTCTTGGTCCTCAACCTTCTTTGGAATATTGGTACTCACATTCCAGAATATTGATACTCACGTTCCAGAATATTGATACTCCCGTTCAGCCCCGTTCAGTAATATTGGTATCTTTGTTCTTTAATATTGATATCTTTGGTTTGGAAGGACGACATATGCCCATGTATTGGTACCTCTGATCTTTAATATTGGTACCTTCTGTCGTTAGTATTGGTACCTTTGTCATTTAATATTGGTACCTTTTTGGGAATAATGGTACCTTTTTTGTCAATGTTGGTACCTTTTTTGTCAACAATATTCGACACTTGTTGATCAATTTTGGTACCTCTCGCATGCAATATTGGTACCTTTGTCTCTAATATTGGTACCTCTGTCATACAATATTGGTACCTCTAGCATGCAATTTTGATACTTCCGTCTTTAATATTGGTATCTTTGGCATGTAATATTGATACCGTTGTCTATTAATATTGATACCTACGTTTGTTGATGTATTTGGCATATGATTATGTGATGGTTATAATTTTTTGATTACGTGATAGGTCTAATTTTTTGAATAATTTTTTTTGGAGGTATAATTATTTGATTGATTAGGTATAATTTTTTGAAGTATTATGTGATGGGTATAATTTTTTGATTGATTAGTTTTTGAATGAGTATTTTTAAAAATAATATTTTTTGGGATTTGATTTTTTGAATGATTTGGTAGTTACATATTTTGTAGCACGATTTTAGGAATTGCATATTCTCTTTTAGTGCATTCCTATTTTGTTGCAAACAGTTAAATACTATTATATCCTTATAACATATAATCCCCATCTGGACTCGTATTTTTCTATTTCATCATTTTAAAATATAAAGCATTGCCTATAAGTATTTAAGATCCCCTCTGTTTGAAATAATATCAACTTGTAGATCTGATGAAATTAATAATTCCAAATCAATAATTTATCTCCGGCGCGCTGTAATAAATTCTGGCCGTAAAAAATAAATTCATCGAGTAACCCAAAAGATTGGGTAAGATCTCTGGTCATAAAAGCATTTTTACGACGCAATAATTACAGCAACTTAATAACAGTTTTTCCTAGATGACAGCTG
>SOPF01028742.1:0-44736 GCA_012979155.1 Hypericum perforatum
CGACTTGATCAACTGGAATTTTTTGAGCCCGACTACAATTGCAAGGGGAGTAGTAAACCTCTGAACTTTGACAGATTAAAGAAGTCACATTTAGAAAAATTTTCGAGTGCTTTACCAACTTTGAGGAAGTTGAACATTGGTCACTCCTTTTTCAAGGTAAAGTGGAACTATGCACCTGCTTCGCTCTTGTTCTTCTTTGATCTTAAGTTGATTCATGTACTTGTCCTTGTTGCAAGATCCTGGATGTCAAGGATCTATCAGGTGATCCAGGTCATCCTCCAAATTGTCTACAACAACTGAAAGAACTTCATTTAAACTATATTTGTTTTGCCAACCTGGAATATGTCTCTACTTTGACTGGGTTAATCAGAAGCTCACCTAACCTAGAGCAATTTTCAGCTAAGGTTAGTCGCAGCAATTACAAGCAGCAGTATTTTTTTTGTTTTTTTTCCTAAAGGCATCAGTATTTTTCTCTTGCACGTGTAGATGTGCCATTTAATGTTAATACTTTTTTTATTTTTTTTGCTCTCGAAGGAATCGATTTGTTCTGGGGAAGCTTGAGTCCCATAACATATGTTGGAAGTAAATATTGTTCCATCTTTATTGCAGATACACAAGTGTGATTGTGTGCGCCATGCTCCAGTCAGTCTCTTAAACATTTTTGGACCCGATCAATATGATCTCTCCTACAACAAACTTCAGACGGTGGACTTATTTGGTTTCGATGGTACAGATCCTGAAATGGAGTTTGCCAAATTTCTCTTATTAAAATTATCTCAACTTAAGATGATGACCATTCATCAGGCTAGCAAGGATGACCAGAAAGGGATGCAAATTCTAAGGAAAATAGTCCGATTTCAACGTGCATCAGCAGTTGTAGATATTAATTACTGCGACCCAGAAACGGCCCAAGGCTAATCTTAGAATGTTACTTTAATTGGATGTTGAGTATGCTCTCTGATGATGTCTAATGTCATGACAAACCTAAAATCCTTTTCATGTGGAGATCCCGTCTAGGCTTGATTTGGAAGTAGGTTGCCGAGTTAGCAACATTTACCATTTCATATAATATTTTATTGAAGGAACCAGATGGTAGGGGAGTTGGACAGTCAAAGACTCTCTGTCATGTGTAGGAAATGTAATAATTTATGGATTAACGCATCTATTTTAGTATTTGATGATTAATATTCTCGTGATCCAAGGAAGTTGGACCACCATACTGTTGTTTCGTTGATGACTAATAAGTCAGATTCACCATTATATCCGTTGTTTGGACTGGTTATTGGAGGGTCTTCAAAGTCCTTATATTGCACGTCTGAGTTTTTTTTTTAATATTCGATGACAAAGTCTGCAGTGGGTGTTTTTTTTAACATTCGATGAGAAAGTCTGCAGTGGTTATTGGATGTTCCACTTTTTCTAAGTATTTTGTAACAATTAGGTTGTGAATCTTTTGGCTATTGTATTGGTTGACAGTCGGCTAATGTCTTCAGTTTAAGTGAGAAATATTCATTAGATTTGTTTTTCGTATTTACAATATATGGAAATATAAGACAGAAAACTTATATCAAGGTTTAAACAAACACAGAGGTCTCTTCATTCTGTATTCCTGTCTGGTTAATCTCATAATTTGGCATTGGCAGGTTGCTGCATCTCCTGTCATCCCGAAGTTTGAAGCCGAAAGATTATTCAATCATCGACGAAAGGGAAGACCATCCGAGTATCAATCATAATCTTTTCCCAGTGTAAGAAGCAGTGCTGGAGCGGCTCCTCGAGCTTTCGTAGCCAGATTGTTGATCACTCATCACATCCTATTGGTGATTTATCGATTAGTCGTCTGTAGAGTTAAGGCTACTACTTTCAGAAAAAGAAAAGGTTAAGGGCTCTGCAGACTTACTTGGACTGTGGAAGCTTGGCTGTAGCTAGATGCACTCGCTCCGAACATGAAGTTGGGCATGTTATCTTCTGCTAGTGCTCGCAATTTGTTGAGCTCAGGCAATACAACTTTTCCGAGGTCCGGTCTGTCTTTACGCCTTAGTTCTGCACACTGGAGGGCTAGCTTGGCAAATATAGCTGCCTCTTCCATAGGCCAGTCACTGACTGCTGGGTCAAGAATATCAGCTAAAGTTCCTCTTTCGAGTGCCCTTTCGACGTGATGGGTTAAACCCATAGGTGGTTTGGCTGTTATTATTTGCAGAAGCATGATACCGAGCGAGTAGATATCTGACTTTATTCCAAGCATTCCGGTTTGCTGATATTCTGGGTCAATGTAGCAGAAGGTTCCGGCAGTTGATGTCATGCGATATTGCGTGACACTGTTTGCCACCGAAGGTGGGACTAGCCTAGCCAAACCAACGTCACTGATCTTGCTGACAAAGTTGCGGTCGAGTAATATGTTGCCGGGTTTCAGGTCGCGATGGACCAGTGGCTCTGGCTTTGTCTGATGGAGGAAAAGAAGGCCCGTCGCAATCTCGGCCGCTATTCTGAACCTCATTTGCCAGGAAAGGACAGGGGTGTTTCCACGCCGGAATAGCCGGTCATCCAAACTTCCGTTTGCCATGTACTCGTATACCAAGCAACCATATTCCGGGCAAGCTCCAAGAAGCAGAACCATGTTCGGATGGCGTATGCACGACAATACTTCAACCTGGATAAGAGTTCCTTCAGAGTTTGATAAATAGACAGCTAAGAAAGGGACAACATATTTTGAAGCTGGAAAGGAGATACTGACCTCTTGCTGAAACTGAGCTCTTCCTTGAGCTGCATCCGGTCGAAGTACTTTAACAGCTACTGGTGTATGATCCAGGTAGCACTTGTATACTGGACCATAGCCTCCTTCTCCAACCTTGAGGGAGTCAATAAAATTATCGGTGGCTGCTTCGATCTCCTCGATGGTGTACCTTCGGTATCTAAGCTCTCCCTGGCCTAGTGGTTCCACGGTTTTCTTTCTCTCTTCGGCATCTCTGAGTGCTTTCTTTTCAATGGTCATTCTCTTTTGTGCTTCAAGCTGGGCAAGTCTCTGAGCCACTTCAGCTGCCTCAATAGCTGCTTTGCTCTTTGCTTTCTCCTTCTGCACGAGGGCCAGTGCAGCTTCCTCCGCCATTCTCGCCTCTTCTAATCTTTGTTGTTCTTCCAATTTCCAGCGATGGAGTTCTGTTGCCTGCATGAAAGTTTAATTTTATCGAAGTTTTCGGATAAATTTTGAAAGAATTTTTGATCTCATGTAAGTTATTATTAGTCCAACCTTCTGTTTTGCTACAAGTGCTTCCTTGCATGCAGAACTGTACATGTCCATAGTTTGCTTGAGCTCAAGTCTGAGTCTCCTCATCTCTGCTTCCATGTCGTCCTGCTAAGAGACAAATCAAAATTCGTTATTTCTCTGTCTATGATATTTTTCATGATGTAGCAAAGTTCTTCAGACTGTGTTCTTACCATGTTCTGTGATGAATATGACATTCTTGCATTGTCTTGTGAGGACGAAGAATAAGAACCGTTATCTCCTGACCTGTTGCCTGAATAGGATGATCCGAAGCTTTTGAAATCAAGTTCCACGTTTGAGAATCGAGGGCTCATTCCGATATCAATGTTATCGGAGAAGGAAGGGAATGCCCTTTCAGTGCTTGGCCTTCCGCTGCTGACAAATGAAATGTCGTCCAGAATTGCTGGTTCGTATGGTTTGCTGTTTGGACCTCTTGGTCTAGTGAATGGTGACCTGTTTATACATGATCGAGAAGTTGTGTTACCATCTTATAAGTTGTTACTGTATCTCTGTACCACTTTATCCCAAGAAGATTTGTATCAATGTGACTTACTTGATTTCCATGTCATCACTCATACCGGGACTAGGTGGTGCAAACATTTGCCTCTCTGCAATTGAAACAGAACGATTGTAGCTTCAGATGTCTATTGCAGGAGAACTATATTCAGTGGCAGCATAGGGAAAGAATGGATGCGGACCTCTGGGAGCATTGCTAAGATTTCTCTTCTGCATCTCGGATATTTCATACATTGTTGGCTTACTCTTCTGTTGATTCTGTATAGCGGGTCTGGCAGCCGGAGTCGGACCGCTGGCTGCTCGTACGGACGAAACTTTGCCTTTGGATATGATATAAACAGTGCAGAAATCAGGAGCAGCCTTTTGTATATTCGTTGGCTTATCTGTCATCCTGAATCTTCTGTGGAAGAAAAAAAGGTGATTAGCCTTCCCTTCACCACCATGACCCGTTATAATCACAAGCATAATCCTGATCAACATCCTAAATTACAATTGTCCAATGTTACCTGACAATTCCACCTCTTGAAGGTGCACCAAGTACCAAGATATCCACAGCGTTCTCGGAGACGTAGTTTAGGATGGCTCGGGTTATGTCAGAATCTTCGGTGAGCACTTCATTACAGTGTATCTGGCCAAAGGCAAGCCAGACACACAGTTTAGCTTTGTCTGGCTCTGGACATCTCATATTAGTCAACGAGAGAAACATGGAAACAACAAGGTAGGAAACTCTACCTCCTTTCGAGTACAAAAGCATCGAAACGGAAGGAATAACTCCTTGCCATTGTCCAGCGGCTTGATGCCTGATCTGTTGCTTTCCTCTTCAGCTGCCGTTCCTACATCAAAAGAAGACACAGATTAACATGTTATGGCATGAAAACAAAAAGGGTCCACTAGATCTCCATTTATACCCATAATTCATCAAAACCACATTTCAATGATATTCCAATGTCCTTTACCAATTGAGCTATGCTTTAAACGCGAACATTGTCATCAACTTGTCGTTATAAAATACGCGGAAAATGGAGAAAGAACATATGGTGTATGTACCGGTAGCAGGAGCGGCCCCAATGGAAAGCATTTCTCTGACATGGAGAAGTGTTACAGTTTGGTTCCTGCTAAGAAGATGATCAACAGCCCATTTAAGAGCATATTGGCTGCCCTTGTCCTTGTCTATGGCCACCAACACATTGCTATCTTCCTTTGATCTCTTAGCCATGTTTCTTCCCAATTCAATCCAATCTTGTTGGAACTTGTAATGATATAGTTCTTGATATCACCTTGTAATGAAATAAATGATGTTGGAGCAGAAAATTAACGACGATGATCTGTTGTACAATTTTTTTCCAGCAACAAATGCAAGGAGACAAAAGGTTTCTTGTTTCGTGGTTATTTATTGTTTCTTTTGAACATGAGAGCCATTTGATAAGAACAGGAAACACAATTTTTGGTGTCCAGCAACTAACAACAGGCAACTGTTAGCTGTTGGGAAGTTTTTTCCAGTTACATGTCGTTGTAACAAAGTTCAACGGAAAATTGATCCCTGAGTTGTTTTTTTCTCTGTTTGAATTAGAAGTCATAAATCTATATTTAGGGTTAAGAATTAGTGGGGAAAACCCATTTTATATTATGAAAAACTTTGAAGTCCATACTTGGCTATGACTATACTTAGTTTGCCAAAACGCGTTTTATATAAAGACTTTAAAATTGGCAAATTAGTCGCGTGTTATATGAAGTGTTTAACATGAGCAAATTAGTTTCCAGTGACGTAGCCAAGAAATTAGTTACATATTTGGTAGGATGATTTCTAGAAACCATTTAAAAAAAAAAACTTGGTTGGAAATTTTAAAAGTCCATACCTGGCTAGTTTGTTTTAACATGGACAAATTAGCTGCATTTTATATGATATATCGTCTTTATCATTCAAAAATTGCTTTGCAGCGGCGTGATGGTCGTATCTTTTAGTTGGGTATTTGGTGTGAATTTTTTTGGTAGGATTGCGGGTTGATCTTAAAGTAACTAAATTGAAAGAAAAAAAACAGTGATATATACAACAATTATAAAAAAAAAATTTGATAGTTTGAGCTGCAAATTTCAAGAATTGCCAAATTGCATAGACTGATACCATGTGGCTCTGAATTTATTTGGTCCTTTTTATAATTTCGTGATTATGAGGAGCTTGGAGTTTCTAGAGTTGTATTGATATCTTGATTTTTCTAAATGGCTGTCTCCTGACTAAAGTTTTCCTCTGTCGGTTGGCGCGGCTGATTTAGTGTCTTCTGATCATGTTCCGTTAAGTAAGCCTATGTTCAACGAATATTCGGTTGATAAATTAGCAACAAAATCCCTCACGGTCACTTCAAAGTCATGCAATGACCATTAGATGATGAATAACTGGTTGGATCGGCCCATATATAATAGATTAAATTACCCTCAGGTATCTGAGTTTTATACGTTTTTGTGGTAGTGTCCTTAGATAATTTGAATTAGATTTAGGATCTTTACTTTTTGAATTAATATTGGTCTCGGGTCCCTCGCTGATGTCAGTATTCCATTTTTTATTTTTTGGTCATGTAAAATAACATTTATACCCTCTAACAAAAAGACAAAAAACTAAAAAAAAATCAAATCTAAGAACACCATCGGAAGAAGGCAACGACTCCCCCTACGACCAAAATGTCACTGGCTCACCAAACCCTAACCCCAACCCCGACTCCTCTCCAGACTCCTCCCCGCCGTGGAGGAGGATGAATCCGAGGGATAGCCACCTGAGGCCAACCTGCGAATGGATTCCTCCGATTGAAATCGCTCGCAATCGCTAACCCTAAACCCTGAAATTCGAAAAGGAAAATGAGAATTCGATCCCGGAATAAATGGCGAAGGGGCAGTCGACGGTGAAATTGCTATTTTTTAGGGTTCCGGTTCCATCTGACCGACGAGGAGCTGGTGCGGTTCTATCTCAAAAGGAAGGTCGCTAATAAGCCGTTCAAGGTCGACGCCATCTCCAACGTCGACGTCTACAAGTCCGAGCCCTGGGATCTCCAGGTCCATCGGGATGAAGAAGACCCTTGTTTACCACCAGGGACGTGCCCCCAGTGTGGAGTGTAGCAATTGGGTGATGCACAAGTACTGCCTCAGCGAGGAAGAAGGAGAGGTAATGAGTCAGAGTGACTTCGATTGGGATGAAGAGCGGTGACCGTGCAGTTTTGTTCTGTTCGTAGGTTCTAGATTGGAGAAAATGCCTCCCTCCACAGGACATTGGAGAGATTCTTTTTGAAGAAGTTTGAGTGTTGGAATGATGATGATGCAGTTCCTCTGTTGCCGTTACTGTTGGAGTTGTTTGTTCTTTTATCTAGGCTTTGCAATGGTGTGACTTCTTGGCCGGTGAGGAAGGAGAGGGGTGGATGTGGCCACCGGAGTGGAGGCATTTCTGGGTTTAAAGTTTGTGTTCGAAATTCAAGATTTTGGGTTGAATGTTCTTTGTTTTTGTTAATTTCAGGGTTTAAATTCAAAGGTCAAAAAGGTTAATTTTTTTTTAGTTTTTATCTAAGGGCATTTTAGTCATTTTAATGATAAAAAAATTGTTGACATCATCATCAGTCATTTTAAGGACCCCGAGACCAATATTAATTCAAAAAATAAGGACCCTAAATCTAATTCAAATTATACAGGAGCCTTATCACAAAAATATATAAAACTCAGGGGCTGAAGATAATTTACCCTATATAATAATACTATTGGTCGTACATAAGATAATAGATAGTGGATTGATATTGCAAATCGCTAATTAAATTTAATAAATACTGGGTTGATGATTGATTAACAACTTCTTTAGTAAGATCAACTTCGTGATCACATATTGCTTGTTCATTAAAATTGATTAATCTGTGTGGTTAAATTAATTATTGTTGGAAGAATCGTATTACAATGTAATAGATTAAGATCAAACTTCATATAGTCGAGGCAAGAGTAGAACTTTTTATCCGTAAGACGAGATTGCCCCGTATATTTCAGTGCGTATGGGCTACGGCAATCGTCCCGAAGATACAACGACTATTGGGTGTTTCCAAGAACGTTACACAACGTTTCTCAAAACTTCGGGCGAACGCTTATATATCAACAACTTTCGAGCTAAGGGAGGAGAAGAGAAGATACAACTATTACTAATGAATGCTTATGCAATGAGTTGTTGGTGTGTAAATGAAGGGAGGAGGACATGCCTATTTATAGGCTTGTCAAGTGACCCTTCAAAAAAGGCAAGTGACCTTTCAAGTAAAGTAAAGGGCAAGTGACCTTTCACCAAGGGACAAGTGACCTTAAGTTCAAAAGTAAATGGCAAGTGAGCCTTCATGAAGGGTCACTTGCACTTTACTTTTGAACTTAAGGTCACTTGCCCCTTGGTGAAGGATTACTTGCCCTTTACTTTGCTTGAAAGGTCACTTGCCTCTTTTGAAGGGTCACTTGACAAGCCTATAAATAAGCATGTCCTTCTCTCTTCATTTACACACCAACAACTCATTGCATAAGAATTCATTAGCAATAGTTGTCTCTTCTCTCCTCCTCTCTTAGCTCAAAAGTTTTGGGTATATAAGGGTTCGCCCGAAGTTTCGAGAAATATTGTGCAACATTCTTGAAAATACCCAATAATCATTGTATCTTGGGGACGATTGCCATAGCCCGTACGCACTGAAACATATGAGGCAATCTTGTCTTACAGATAAAGAGTCCAACTCTTGCCTCGACTATATAAATTTTGATCCTAATCGAGTATATTGTAATACGATTCTTCCAACAATCTTCAAGTACAAATCTCGTCTTACGATTGTTGGAAGAATCGTATTACAATGTACTTGATTAGGATCAAACTTTACATAGTCGAGGCACGAGTTGGACTCTTTATCCGTAAGACGAGATTGTCCCATATATTACAGTGCGTACGGACTATGGCAATCGTCCCCAAGATACAACGACTACTGGGTGTTTCCAAGAATGTTGCACAATGTTTTTCGAAACTTTGGGCGAACCCTTATATACCAAAAACTTTCGAGCTAAGAGAGGAGGAGAGAAGAGACAACTATTGCTAATGAATTCTTATGCAATGAGTTGTTGGTGTGTAAATGAAGGGAGGAGGAGATGCTTATTTATAGGTTTGTCAAGTGACCCTTCAAAAGAGGCAAGTGACCTTTCAAGCAAAGTAAAATGCAAGTGACCCTTCAGCAAGGGACAAGTGACCTTAAGTTCAAAAGTAAAGGGCAAGTGACCTTTCATGATTAATTATTAACCATATTACAACAATTATTAGCTTCTGCTTCGAGATCAAGACTATTATTTTGACCGGAGTGCTCCATCTAGACAAAGATGAATGACGAGTTCACTAGAAGGTTGCATTAAGACTAAGATTGAGTTGGAGAGCAAAGAGCAAGTCTTTGTCGAAACTACTTGGCATCTAGATACAATTGGACGACTTTTCAAGTTCAACCAACTAAAATCTTGAATGGTGAAAAAAAATTCTTTAACGAATGCCAAACCTCAAATTATGCTAGATGAAATGGTTGCAAACATCAGGATAGGCACTTTTATTCATTGTCCTGCAGCTTTGACATAGTAAATGGATTGTGTCCCAGTTGCAGTGAATTCCCCTCACTTTTTTTTTTGTTAAGTGATATCCCTCAACTTGTGTTTTGGTAGGAAAATAAGATGTATCCCTCAATTATGTTACATAAATTTCACAAATCATTAAAAATCACATTTCTTAGGCTTGTATAACACGCATACATAAACATGTATATTAGATTCATTAAGATATAATTAGGGCACGAGATCAAACACAGAGTAGTGGAACTTAACCAACCCAAAACCTTGTTACTGACTCCATAAGAAACTAAGAAAATTAAGTACATCCACAAATTGGGTTTCCTTTTTTTTTTTTGTTGCCTTCCCACTCTTTCCTCCCTTGGCCATTACCTCTCTTTAACAATTTCCCGCCATTTTTATAACGGCCACCTTCAATTCCAAACCCTTCTTAAGAAACACATTTTTGCCTCGTAAGCTTTCCTAACGAGCTTCATATTTAATGCACATTTGTGTTTTAACTTACTAATTAGTTTGTTATTGTTAGACTAAGAGAAGTTGAAGTCATCAGACATCCCTCTTGAAGACTTCATGTCCGCTTCACTCGCATAAGAAGAGTAGAAGTCTTCGTCCCCGCTCGTGTCCTTAAGCTCGTCGATCCTCTCCGCGGCCTCCTTCAGGTCCATTCTCTTGTCTATGTCAGCTTCGCAACAGCTCAACCCGATCTTTAACAGCTTGATCATCTCGCCTTCGTTACCCTTCGTTGGTCCAATCTCTTTGTCGAACACAACACTCGACCATTGCTCGTGGGGCACGGAACAGACCCACGTTGCCAAGTCCTCCTCATCGGTCCCCTTCCCCTTCTGGAGGAAGTTGGAGGGGAACTTCCCAGATAGGACCTCGAGGATCAGAACTCCGAGGCTCCACACGTCGGTCTTCTTGGTGATCCGGCCGTGTAGCGAGTACTCGGGCGACTTGTAGGCCACCATGAGTTCTTGGGCGTCCTCCTGGTTGATGATGGGGATCAGACCGTAGTCGCTGAGTAGCGGCTCGTAGGATTCGTTCAATAGGACGTTGGAGGACTTGAGGTGGCCATGTGCTGCTATTATGCTTGGAAGCTCCTTGTATAGATAGGTAAGTCCCTTTGTCACTCCTTTGATGATCTTCAACCTTGTTGGCCAGTCAAGACTTGGTTTCCCTAGGGATTGATGGCCTGAAAGATAATTTTTGCTTAATTACTTTCAAGGGAATATAATTTGGTTGGGAACATATATATATATATATATAGTGATGCATATAATTTGGTTGGGAATGTGCATATAGAGAGTAAGAATATCTTTGGTTCAATCCAAATGAATCAAGAAATTAATTGAAGATACGGAGAAAACAAAATAATATCTTGAAGAAGAAGAAGTATGACATACCATGAAGATGAACAGCCAAGCTGCCGTTGTGAACATAGTCAGTGACCAACAGCTTCTCTTCCTTCCTATAGTAATAAGCAACCAAGGAAAGCAAATTGGGATGGCTCAACCTCCCAAGCCTCCTCATGTGCTCTATGAACTCCTCCTTGCCAACATTGTTCATCTGCTTGAACCTCTTCACCACCATTAAGGGTCCGGTTGTAAGCGCGGCCTTGTACGAGGATCCGAAGCAGCCGCTACCAAGTATCTCGGCGGAGGCCTTCAACAAGTCTGGCAAGTCGAATTTCTCCCTGTCATCCCTCACAAATGACAGTTTCTGAGTCTCCGATTTCTTCCCATGCCTCGAGTCAGGCGAGGCATTCGGACCGTGTTCAGAGTCCCTGAACCCTGCCTTCTTTTGGAAGTTGGAGGGCGGAGGGGACTCGACGGACACGGGCAGCGAGGACGAGTTGTTCCTCCGGCGACAAAGGATGACGATCGCTCCTCCGATTCCCGATAATGCCACGACCGCAACCACGAGAATTATCACCAAGCTTGCCAAGGATCCCTTGTTGGAACCTTTCGACGAATCTGAGTTCGAGGCGGATCCACAATCGGCTAATGGCTTCCCACATAGACCATTGTTGCCTGCATTTTGAGAAAAAACAATGTGAGAGATCCATAAGCCTAAGAAGGCCAAATTCTACACGAAAAAACACAACAGTTGAACCTGTAAACGAGCTATGATCCAACTTGCTGAGGCCGTCAGGGATAGGACCTTCCAGGTCATTTCCTGAAACATTGAACCTCTCGAACCGCTGCGAAAATTCGGGTATCGTGCCGGCGAATTTATTCCTGTCCAGCCTCAGATCAACCAACTTAGGCAAGCTTGTTAGGGACAGAGGGATCATGCCAGTAAACTGGTTCCCCGACAGGAAAACTTTCCTCAGCTTCGTCATACCCGCGAAGGCGTTGGCCGGTATCTCCCCGGAGAACTTGTTGTTCGACAAATAGATGGATCGCAATGCGGTGTCTTTGTTGAACTCTGGGAAGGGGCCGTCAAGCAAGTTGTTCATGAAGCTGACGGTTCGCAAATCCGGCAAGGTTTCGAGGGTTGCGACGTCAATCTTCCCCGTCAACCCCATGTTTTCGAGCTGCAGACCGTATACAGAACCATTGACACAGATGATACCCTTCCAATTCGCTAGGTTCCAGTTGCATGGCACGCTCTTGTCGCTCCACGAATCTAGAGCGGATGCGTTCAACAATGAGGCCTTGAATTTGAGGAGGATCTCTCCTTCCATGGCCCCCGAGGAGGCCGCAAAATGGAGGGACAAGAGGATGGCAAGGAAAGTAAGCACGGGAAAGCTTGTCATTGTATCGCGGATCATCATACTGACATCGACACAACTACTACCCTCGTAAGACGAAGAAGAAGCTCGAGGTGCGCGCACTAGTGAGGCTGTGTGCGCGCACTTGACAGAGATAAGAGGAGGGTAGGGGCCTCAAATGGGACTTTGTCTAGGGAATGAAGGCTTTTAGGCAACAACCCGGGTAGGAATTCGGACGGCATAGGAGGAAGAAGGGGAAGGGAGGACGGAGAGGAAAATGTGCAGCTGCTAAGAATAGGATGTTCTGATTAAGAAATGGTGAGTGGAAATTGAAGGATAAATTCCTGTGTATGAGGCTGACAAATTGTCCTTTGATCCTTCACATGTTCCACGAGAGGAATTCGGGCTGCCTTTAGATTTGACAGGAAGCACATACCCAGAATTGATTTCCTATTTTTGGCCATTCCTACACAGCTTTCGAACCTGGTCCGAATTAAAAAAAAAATATCGTTGTAAGAGCTACTCCTAAATAGGATTTAACAACATCAATGAGAATTCTTCATTGTGTCATTATGGCTGACCCTCTAACACCACCATTCAAACAACATGGAATGACCTCTAACAACACCATTCAAACAACATGAAAATATTATGTCTCATATGTTTCGACGGCACTTGGTAAATATAACAACATCAAGTGAAAATAACGACACAACAGTTTTCCAAAGGCGCAAATACAAAGGCAATAAAGTGTTGGTAACTCCACGTTTTCAGCACCGAATCCGACTCTGTTTCATTAAGTTCAACGTTTAGAATACCATACAAGTAATATAAATAATCTAAACAAAATTTAAGTAATATGACATTTCTTCAAAGAAATTGCAGCATCTAAGATGCTGTTGAAGTAAAATGTCCGGGGTTATTGCTTACTAATGAGCATGTCATCTCTCAAAAAGTTCTAAATATTAGGAAATAATGTTGAGTGAGACACATAAACTCCAATGCAACGCCCGGGCGTATACTGATGATTTAGGTATCTATGTTGTTCCTCCATCTTCGAAAATGGATAACGAACTTCAAAGACTTGGAAGCTTTTGACATCATGTGTCTTGGTGGAAGTAGTAGTTCTGTGGAAGTGCGGATCATCAGGACTGTGTTGGAGAGTTCCCCTAGTCAATCCTTTGGGAAGACGGTGTCTTGGATAGCTGGGTATGGCTTCATGGAATGAGACAATTTCGATGATCAAAATCGGTGTATCCAACATCGACAAGACATAGCCCATCAGGCGGGGCAGGGGGTGCAGTGGCACGTCTACATGTTGCATTCATGAGCTTTAGTAATGCATCTTCTTCAGCACCTGCAGCTGCCTCTCTTACTGATGTTGCAACAAGAACCCGAACCATCTGCCATAACAAAATTAATTTCACCATTTAAATAAATAGGAAATGCAATAGATCTACATAACCTGGTACCTTCAAGTGATAGATGCATCAAATATATAGCCAGATGAAATCTATCTCCACTATGCAAACGCTTGATGTCAAATGAATAGCATACCCTCGAGTACTTTTGCGATAGAGAATTGAAATCTCTATCATTTGACTTCAAGCTATATGAAGGCAATCCGAAAATGTGGCACAATGACTGTAAATCACAGTCAATATGGCTCCGTAGCAGAATATGTGCTGAAATCTCCATATAATCACAAATTGCATTTGGAACAATCAAAGAGAACTCCATACCTTGCGCAGGAAACGATTCCCAACAAGTTCAATGCACATGACTCTTCTTCCATCTCCTGCGTCCTACGGGAAAATGAAGCACAAAGAAGATGCACATGAATAATCAATCATGTCAAAAGGTCCAGCTGCCGCAGCGCAGATATTGTGATGCTCAGAAGAAATACCATAACGAACCAGTTACAAAAGAAGTCCACACTCAGAGAACAGTACGTGAAAGCTCCTTTGAAAATAGAAGCACAGATATCTGTGTAAGCTCCTTTAAAATTGACTAAAATAACGATGTAAATGCTACATAGGCAGGAAATCTTACTGGTTGTTTTAGTCTAACTTCTTTGGCTCGAGCATGATAGATAAAACACTCAGTTGGCGGACCTCTGAAACAAAACAAATGTGAATGAACCAATCAATAGAAGATTTGACAAATTTCTTTGCAGGCATCACAAAATTAAAGTTAAGATGCTTCTAAAGGTGCAAGAGACCTTGTTTGATGAACTGTGATATCTCTTATCATTAGCTATTCACAATTGATGAATTCTTTCCAAAGGTCATGCCAAAATCCAACAGAGCATTGAGATTATGGAGATGAAAGGCGTTTGCATGTGCACGACCAAACAAAATATCCACTAATGGAGAAAACGAAATACTTCTAATTTTATTTCACGACAACAGAAATGGATGTGATGAGAGTTCCTGCGTGAAAATGGAAGTAGAGAGTATAGATTGAAACCTTACTCATTTCTTGAAGCTTTGGTGTCACGCGCAAACATTTTGTAGGACAACAACTTTCCCTCTAGTTGTTGTAAAAGCTTATTAACTCTGCACACACTGAAACTCCTGGGTTTTCTCGCACCTTCAAGCTTCTCCTCGTCAATGACAACCAAGTTTTCGCCATCTTCGTCATGCAAGATTTCACCACATTCCTCCCTTGGCTCACAAAAGTATTCGGTGGGACTGTAAGTTCCAATGTCATCCTCACTTTGGAAGCCATGATCTGTGTTTTCTCCAGCATTTAGGGGAAAAATATATAAATAGCGCCTCCACTTGGCAGAAAAGTTTGGATGAAATGCGCGAGAAACCTACAATTGCAGCTGAGTTGGTATCCACGCAGATATGAAGAGCACTTCTATTTAAACTTGCCAGGGTAGAAGACAAATAATATTTTCAAATGACTGATACCTTATGAATAGATACCACCCTGATTTTTCCCGGTTCTGCGGCGTTGATGGCATCTTCAATGTCAACGGGCTGAACATCATTCCTCCATGTATCTGCACATGAAGATTTTGAAGCACCGACTATTCACTCCCAACAAAAATATGGAGCTTTCTTAAGTAGACCACTGAACCACCAAAACTTTGCAGTGCAAAAAAACCAAGTTGCCAGTGCACTTACAGAACGAACAAACTTGGCGAAGAGCTGACACTCCTTTGTCAGTTCGCCCAGCAACGACAGCACAGCCTTCCAGTGGTTTACTTTTGTCCTTTAACAGTTGAGCTTTCTTCTCATCAATGAATCTTCCAAGAGATTTCTCGACCAAGCTGTAAGGAAACAGTATTAAGAGAATTATGCTACAATCAACTTGAGAAAAATGATGGACTCAACCGGCATTCCAAAGAAGCAAGGCAATAACCCACCCTTGAACAGTGTTCAAGCCAGGCTGCCTCTGCCATCCATCAAACGAACCGCCATTGTAAGAAAGAACAATCTTGAATGTTGCTCTGGCCCACCTCCCTGATTTCCGCTCTCCATTGGTAACACCCTTGACCGGAATTTCCAACTCCGATTCTTCAGGAGCTCGATCACTATCATCATGCTCATAATCATTATCGCAATGAACAAAATGACTCTGCCATAAAACACATCCCAAGTTAGCTAGAAAGGACAACCAATCCAATCCACATAACAGCAGTGCACACTTTTCTCTGCATTGAACCTAAAGTTCTTAACTTTATCCGAAACAGAATGAAAAGTTCTTCACTTTTCCATGCATTTCAATGGAATTCCACCATTAACACAAGGAAAAGAATCCAAAGAAGCAGAAACCAACCCGGGATCCGAGCAAGTCTAGCAAAGACAACTCCCCTCGGACCAAATTGGCATAGAAGTAGACAACTTCATGCCAAGGCCTAGAGTACATAAACTGGAAGCTTTCCCTAAGAAACAAAAAACACAAAACCCAATTAGCCAAAATGCACAAAAATGTTTTAAAGAGAAGAGGGAAAAAGAAATTGTTACCTGGCAGTCCACCTGAGGGATTTGCAGGCATCGGTGTGGTCGTAGTGGGAGTACACTTTGGTGTTAATATTGGTTGGTGGGTGTGGAGTGTGTTCTTCTTCTTCTTCCTCCATTGAAGCAAGTGGGCAACCAATTCTCCTCAGTTGTTGTTGCCTCCTTCTGGCTAGAGGAGTTGTAAGAACAGAACTCAATCTGGGAAGGCTTG
Source organism: Hypericum perforatum (assembly GCA_012979155.1). Taxonomy (NCBI): domain Eukaryota; kingdom Viridiplantae; phylum Streptophyta; class Magnoliopsida; order Malpighiales; family Hypericaceae; genus Hypericum; species Hypericum perforatum. The sequence goes on from SOPF01028742.1 coordinate 16,257, forward strand.
AAGTTGCCTTTAGCATCCCATTGATGGATGGAGTGCCGGCTTTGTTTTTCTGGGCTCTTGATTTATATATAACTCGGGTATATATAAGTCTGCAATTATTGTAACTTGCTGTTAGGACACTTTGGTTAAGCCCAATCCAAGCAAAGCAAAGCAAAGACAAAGCCTTTGATGTTTGGAAGTACATATTGTAATTACATTATATTAAATTTAATTAAATGGAAGACAGAATAATTTTTGACACCACAAATTTAACAGGTAATTTTATCACATAAGGCGAATTGATTTAACTATATAAAAAAAAAATCTATCTTGTTCTATCACCTATTAGACGAAAGTTATCAAAAATTTATTTTTTGGTTGAAAAATTTAGGCGAATTTATTTAACTATGAAAATTAAGAAGATTTTTGGATTTTTTTCCCTTATTTAAGTGTCGACAAAGAAAACTTTGTTTGTCTCCCAACATACCATGCATAATTTTTTCATTTATGTTTAGGGTGAAAATTGACTAATCAGTTCATGAGAAACAAATTAAAAAATGTTGTTATCTTACTTATCTTGGTAAGTTATAAATTCTATTCATGCATGACTTATAAAATTGAGTGAGATTTTAGAGTAAAAAAATTATTAATATAACTCATAAAAATAAATCATGCAAACATTTGTATCAACTATTTATATTATTGGTCATCAACTCGTAATACGATATTTTTGGAGTTCTTTGATTAAACATTAGAGTATTAAATATTTATTAGTAAATTGTGTTATCGTCAACAAAAATTACCCAATTCAAATATCATCAATTAACTAAATTCATAGACGTAGGAATACTTTTTTTTTTTAAGGTAAATGGTTGAATGAAAAATTGTCACTCCCGGCGAAGAGAGAAGCAGAATTCACAAAAACACCTCAAATCTCCAATTAAAAATAAACAAAGTAAGAAAAAAAAAAAACCGAACCCACAAAAAACCCTGCTCTCTGCCTCTCTCGACACACAGCCAGAAACCCCAAGTGAAGTCTTCTGTCTGTCTGCCTCAGCCGAACTGAACTGAACTCGCTCAAGCATATATCATCAAGTCAAAGGTAGCCCTTTTCCTCTTTTGATGCCCTAAATTCCTCTGATTCCAACTGGGTTTCTTCTACCACCAATCGTTTCATTGTTGCCTCAGCAAGTTATTATCTTCCTGTCTCCAATTTCCTTGAGGAAATATCCTCAGCTGATGTTTCCAACGGGACCCTTTTCGTTTCTAGTGAATTAGGAGATGAAGAAGATGATTGCTTTAGGATTCGAGGGCTCCGCGAACAAGATTGGTGTCGGGGTCGTAACCTTAGACGGCACCATCCTATCGAACCCGCGCCACACCTACATCACGCCCCCAGGTCATGGCTTCTTGCCCCGCGAAACAGCGCACCACCACCTGCAGCACGTCCTCCCGCTCGTCAAGTCGGCTATGGAGGCCGCGGGGGTGACTGGTGATGATATCGATTGCATTTGTTACACTAAGGGACCTGGTATGGGGGCTCCCCTGCAGGTTTCGGCTGTTGTTGTCCGGGTTCTTTCGCAGTTGTGGAAGAAGCCCATTGTGGGGGTTAACCACTGTGTCGCACACATTGAGATGGGGAGGGTCGTTACTGGGGCGGATGACCCTGTTGTGTTGTATGTTAGCGGTGGGAATACGCAGGTCATTGCGTATAGTGAAGGGAGGTATCGGATATTTGGGGAGACGATTGATATTGCTGTTGGGAATTGCTTGGACCGGTTCGCCAGGGTTTTGCAGCTGTCCAACGATCCGGCCCCTGGCTATAATATTGAGCAGGTATCGAATCTTTTGGACTCATAGTTTGTTGGTTCAAGCTTTTGTTCTATTTAAATTGCTTGAATCCCAAAATAATGCAAACAAGCATGGATTTTGGTTCTGCCTTAAGACCGGCTTAACTTCTGCTCCTTAATGTCCTTTTCTTAGTAGTTCCGATAAGGATTTAGAAGAATTTTCGTGACACATAGTACCTTTTTTGTTTTAAATAGTAATCCTTCATACTAGACAAATGATACATAATTCTGCTTGTACATCTTCATATTGTTTTCATTCTTTCGGATCCTCTTGAAAATAATTAATCATATATTACCTTGATAACTATTACTGATATGTCTAAAATGAGTCCCCAAATGCCCTCGGCACTTTTTCCTTTTGGCCAAAGTTCTTTTAGTAAGGCAAAATAGCACTTTTCCTGAATTGTATGCTGTTATTCTTCTCCAGCTTGCAAAAAAAGGAGAGCAATTTATAGACCTTCCATATGTTGTAAAAGGGATGGACGTCTCTTTTAGTGGGATTTTGAGTTTTATTGAGACTACAGCTGAAGAGAAGCTTAAAAACAACGAATGCACCCCAGCAGACTTGTGCTACTCCCTGCAGGTAAGTGATGTTTGATTATAAAACGAGCCTTGAATGACTTATATTGGCTCATTATTCATTTCGATCTATATTGCCTTGCGATACAGGAGACAGTGTTTGCGATGCTTGTGGAGATCACCGAAAGGGCAATGGCACATTGTGATAAAAAGGATGTTCTCATTGTTGGCGGGGTTGGTTGCAATGAACGGTTGCAAGAGATGATGAGAATAATGTGTGCTGAGAGGGGTGGCAAATTGTATGCAACCGATGACCGGTACTGCATTGACAATGGAGCGATGATTGCATACACTGGCCTACTCGCTTTTGCACATGGCATATCTACTCCCCTTGAAGAATCAACCTTCACCCAAAGATTCAGAACTGATGAAGTGCTGGCGGTTTGGCGAGATAAAGGAGCCACTCAGCCCGAATAAATTCACATCAAGTCCACCAATCCATTGATATGGCAGTACACTAGACTTGAAAGTCGCCTGCCAAATCTCAGGGGTTGGCTATAAAAATTTGAAACATTGGGCTTTAGTGACTAGTGAGTCGGGTGCAAATATGTATTATCGTTTTGTTAGTCCCGGAAACGTAAACCTTCTATTGACTGTTGGTAGGATTAGAAAACCACCACATTGATGTATGTTATGCAACTAAGATTATGATTCACAGCGTCTGTATTTATCAGATGCTGGTTTACTTCAATGCATTTTAGATTTTCCAAAGTTGAGTTTGTTCTACCAAGATTCATTGCCAATCCCGGGCTCTACGTATTGATCTGGCACATTTTGATGTCAAATTCCAGTTGAGGCATATGACAACAGACTGCAATAATCAGTGATTCTAGAATTGTCACTTTCTTATCAGTCAGTATTGGTTCATCACTTGTCACTGTGGTTTTCCTTGCTTGGTAGTTGTCAGGTCATTGTTCAGGTTTAATGGCTGCTTATTGACTTGGCATCCCAATTTAATAATCAGTCACCTTCCCAATGCGAAATGGGTTAGAGACTGGTTCAGTTGGCTAGCAGACTTCACCATCTTGGTGGCAGAGTCGGCCTCCAGTTTGTTAATACTTTTGTTGAAGAAAGAAGGGAGCAACAATCCACTGAGAATTACCAAATAGAAGTAATGTTCTATATAGACCACTATGAATAGTTTCTTCACTATAAGACCTTAACACTGCCCTTTGGGCACTGTTAAATTAACACTTCATTGGTAGGATTATCTTTGTCGAAACTGATATATACAGGTTGCAGCTATTCTACCAGTATATATAGGGTAATCTAATGCTGATATCTAATCATTTGATTCCACTGAAACAGCATTCATCAGATGCTCACTTTCTTCTGTATAATCGAACGACTTTGTAATCGAGGCAATGCTAGCATGTCCATTTGCAGTCATACTCTTATCTAGACTTGCAGTTTGCCAGAAGTGCTTTCTGATAGCGTTGAACTTGGGGTTGGTGGTGGCAGAGAACCCAGGATCAGATAGGAGATCCTGAACTGCTGTTCTACCTTCAAGCATGCTTACAACTTGGGACATGATTGGCCTGAGAGTTGGAGATGCATTGGTGCACAAGAGAGCCACATTGAGCATCACCATTGCCTCCTCTGATGAATACTCGGAGCCCAGCTCGGGATCAACCAATTCTAACAGGCTTCCCCTCTCTTGCAAGACGTAGGCCTGCAGCAACCAAGGGGCACTCACTCGTGAGAGCCAGATTTAACGTATTTCTGCTATTCTCAAGAGAAGTACGTGGTAGAGTGATGTTTTCTATCAACAAGACAGAGTGCTGTTCAGTTGAGGGAAACTTACCCAGTCAAGAAGGTACACAAACTCTTCCTTCGGCCTGTAGTTGGTATTGCTCTTTCCACTGACAAGTTCCAATGCAACAACTCCGAAGCTGTATACATCTGCTTTGTCTGTTAAATATCCACGCATTGCATACTCGGGAGACATGTAACCACTGCAAAATCGGTAAGACATCTTCATTAGCTGTTGTATCATCTTCTTTACTGGTGTATATATTTTGAGACTTTACTAAAATGAGCAGAAGAAATAATCACTAAATTATGAACTCACATTGTTCCAGCAATGCGCGTACTGATGTGGGTGTTATCATCTTCATTCAGCCTCGCCAATCCAAAATCGGAGATCTTGGCATCTAAATTCTTATCGAGCAACACATTGCTTGTCTTGATGTCCCTATGCACGATTTTGATTTTGGACTCTTCATGCAGATAGGCCAAACCTCTGGCTACACCAATGCAAATTTTCTGCCTCGTAGCCCAGTCGAGCTTCAGTGTTCTTACACCATCATTCCCTTCAAATTGTTGAAACATAAGCCATTTATCACCACATATAGCTAGGTAAACATTTGTTCAATGCGCAAATATGCATGTCTTTTCGTAGGTACTGAATCACGGAACTCACCAAAAAGAGCACGAGAAAGGCTATTCTTCTCCATATATTCATATATGATCATCATCTGATTTCCCTCGACGCAGCATCCATACAGCTTGACAAGATTTGTATGCTGCAGTGCAGATATCATTCCTATCTCATTCACGAATTCACGGATCCCTTGCTTAGATTTAGCAGAGAGCTGCTTCACTGCAATCATAGTGCCATCTGATAGCAATCCCTACATTGAAAAGCATCATACTAAGTTTGAGATGATTCATCGTAAGTATAGATATATCTTCTCAGTTTCTATCACTACAAAAATTGAGGAATAGTTATTTTCTAAAAGTCTACCTTGTATACAACACCAAATCCACCCTCGCCAAGTTTGTTTGCCGCATCAAAGTTTTTGGTGGCAGTTTTCAACTGCTTTAGCGTGAATATTCCTGTTTGTAGATCTAGACCTCTCAATTCTGCAAAATTCAATGTATTTATACATATAAATCAGCCAAATTTGTCAACAGTTCCTTCTCACTTTAGTTCTAGATCTCTTATATTTCTTAAACAGGAAGTAAGATGTTCTTATACCTTTATCTTGAGCCACTTTGCCTCCTAGGTAGCCTTTCTTTCGCATGATTAGTAAGAAGAGAATAGCAAGGACTACTGCTGCACTGGCTGTTCCAGCCACTATTGCAGCAGTCTTCTTGTGTTTCGGTGTTGGTGGTCTGAAATCTACCGAATAGATGAGAATGAAGCCGATCAGTTTATTTTGTCAGTGAGAAATAAATCATTGCAAGGAAGCTATCTTAAGAGATCCATTGAGTTACACACTAGTGTATTGTGGTTATATGGAATGTTGATATGATCATTGATTACTTACTTGGATCTACTGAAATAGCTGATATTAGAGGGCCATAGACTCCTCTGAGCGGGATGCCTGTCGTCCCTTTTCCAGCCCAGTAGAAGTGTATTTTGAGCGTATTGCTGTTCACAGATGCATTAAATGTCTTCACGATTGGAATTCCTGTTCCTCCTGCCTCTTTTTCTATGTTAAACTCTTTCAAAACCAACTTCTCCTATATATCCACCAAATAACAAACCAATGAGCACACTTCTGCATCATGCAGTATGATATCCTCGAGCTCATGACAGAGACTTCTGTTTACCTGAATGTAGACATCAAAAATCCGCCTTCCAAGACTGTTGAATGTGCTGTCATTAATGAAAGCAATCTCCGCAAAGTGCAGCCTCACAGTGTAGTTGCCATTCATGAGGCAAAGTCCATAGTAAGTAAGAGAGAGAGGTGAAACACGTGCTGTGGTGTAAAGTCTTGCATCTAGTGAGGAAGGGTTCGTTATAGGAGAACTATTGGTCCTAATATAAGGATCAGCGTCATTATCATCATCCATGAAGTTTCCAGTGCTGCTAAATGCCCAGTTCTGTGCTGCAAAGTACATTGAAGCACCCCTCGGTTCCAAGTCAGCTTCGTACGTGGTGTTGTCGCTTGCTGTTAGTTCTTTACCGCCACAGTCGATGTGCAAGGAGTAGCGTTCTGATGATATGAGAAGTTAGCAGAAATGAGCAAGAAGTTCAGTAGAAGATGAAAGGTGAGGGAAGAGAAGGGACCGGCTAAACGCACGTTGACTACGCGATGCCGAACAAGGGAAGTTCTGTTTCAGGCATGATTGGACTCTGTTTATGCAGCACAACAATAAAAGGGGGACACGAGAATTAACCAGATGTTTAACTGTAGCCAGAAAGAAACTAGAGGTAGTTCATGTGGAGAATTCTTACGATTTGTCTTTTGATGCGACATAGCTCTCGACTAGGTTCCTGGACAAGTCAAACAGAGGTATCATAAAATAAACACCAGTAACAGTCAAGGGTATGCTAGACAATGCTACGATCAGAGACTCACGCGCTTCCTCGAGGACATTCTATCTGACTGGAGCTCTCTGCAGTGAAGTTGTTGTAAGAAAGATCCCTGCAACAAAAAGTAAGAATCAGACTCAAGCGTAAAAGCCTCTGCAGTTCTAAGGTGTCTTCGGCTATTCCTGAAGGAGATGTCCTTTCCATTGTGTAGTTTTATTCTCAAAATCACCATTTTGCATGCTAGTTTACATGATTCACTGCATCTTTTGGAGCTTGTTTGAGCAACCTATACCAGAAGTTTGTTCTTGGACAGTCAAATGTATAGGACTTTCCATATCCTACCCGAAACGTTAAGCTTGTGGGTAGGTCGGTCCCCCACCTTCTAAACCAATCCATCCCACTTACAACTTCCGATGGGACACTCTCTAACATGCCCCCTCAAACGAAGCCCATCGGGCTGAAGTTTGTACGGCCCTAACATTGTCGGTCGTGCTTTCAAACAGGGGTCGCCTCTGATACCATATAGTAAGTTTCCATAAAATGAAGTCGTTTTCAAGTGTATCCATACTGAATTAGAATGCAAAGGCAGGCACGGTACTTACGTAACCTTGTTCCTTTCGAGCATCCATTGCGGTACTGATCCTGTGAGCTGGTTAGCTGTTAAGTATCTGATAACAGAAATCCAAATTAACTTAGTACCAACTAACCCTGCAGGATAAAAAATTGAAGTCTGAGCCTATTAGTTTCGGAACTTTTCTTACATGAAATCTGTTTTTACCAGATCAATGAATGGATGAGGAATGTGTCCCATCAATTTATTGAAGCTGAGGTCTCTGCAAGAACAAGGATCTATTATTTCTATATCGATGGATATGTTTGGAGAAGTTTAAAATGATCAATATTGATGTGTTGTCTTACAAATGTTTGAGCTTTTCGAAGTCTGCAAGATATCCAGGAAGCTCTCCGTGCAGAAGGCAATTCCTCAGAACTCTGGAATTGTGAATTTCCATTGGTTAGTAAGCATCTTTTGCTGCTACAAATCGAAGGGCAACGTTGAATGAGTTTCTACTTACAATGTCTTGAGTGATTTCATTTTACGCAGCGGTGGGAAAGTAGAGCCTTCTCCTTTCAGGTCACTGATCCTCCTGAAGGACACATGATCAAAAGCACATAATGAGAAAGCTTCTTATCACATGAACAAAATTGAGATGACGGAGGTCCCGTTGCATACAGGTCGGATAGGCTTGTCAAGGCAGAAATGCTGGAAGGTATAGGACCCTCGAGACCGGAGCCATGTATTTGCCTGTAATAGAAATGCCATTGATTAACATCGAAGAGGATTGAAGCTGGACAACAAAAAATTCGCAAACAGAGGTTGGAAACGCACAGCTTCTCAATCTGTGTCCACTTGCTGATGAAACTGGGTATCTTTCCAGAGAAATTGCTGTCACTTATCCTCCTAAAAAGGAGTAGAGCCAAAATACCATTATAAGCAGTCGAGACAGACCCAAGATAACGTAGTAGATCGAAAAGGCAAGCAGATGTCCACTTACATATCAGTCAAGTTTACTAGCTTGCCGAGTTCTGCAGGCAATGTTCCGGAGAATGCGTTCGACGAGAGGATGCTGCAAACGGGTAAGTATCAGAATCTGTCCATTATGCAGGATCAAGAAATAGCTGGTCATAAAATGTGTTAAATTTTGTTTACCACTTCTCTAAATTGATCATATTCCCCATTTCTGCAGGAATCGGACCGGAAAATCGATTGCCCTCGATGCTCCTGCACGATGAACGGTTTATGGAGCTTCAAGTTCCATTCAAGAAAATGAATAAAAGCACTGATTCTTTTATCCTCAATTTACCACTTCAAGCTACATGTAATGCCATTTCTTTTATTCTAAGTTAAGGTCCATTTGGCTGAAAAATTGGAAACCGGCCGTTTTTACATTGGAAGCATTAAAATTTCTAAATAGTTCGAAACTGATGTTTAATATATTCTTCGATTGCAGATCCAATTACGATATATCTCATATAATTACAAATTTTGAGTTAGGAGTCCGTTGACTTTGACTTTTGGTCGTTTATTGAATGTTGTCCTTCATAATGTAAGTCTTATAAACCGAATCACGTATCTAAAAAAAAAAATTGAACTTACATGTTTATGAGGGAGGTGATGTTGGTGAGAACAGTAGGAAATGGACCTGACAACCGGTTCCCCATCAAAGATCTGCACAATGTGATAATTTAAAATCATCCAATTTTGCACATTATTTGCACAATTTTTTTTTCTTCCACAAAAGAGATTTACCGATCAATGTATATACTCACAGGTCGGTTAATTTCATTGTTGCCCATTGTTGTGGGATCGTCCCGTTGAGGATATTTCGGCTAAGGTCCCTGTTTCAAATATAATAGTAGTTGCATTACATGGACGAATTGTCGTTATTAAGTCACTTTATGAGTTTTCGAGATCTTCCAACACACATTTAATGTTATTCTTTGTTTATTTATTTAATTTTGTCCGAAAAAAGTAAATAGTGGGTGAATTTTGGAGATGACGTCTCATTTCCCAACGTCAGAGCAAGGGAATAACTAAAAGAAATTGAAGCAGGATCATGAAACCACAATTCTTATAGTACATCAAATTTTAGTGGTAGGGATGGCTTACAAATGCGTAAGGTGGCGAAAATTGGAGAATTCCGGCGGGACGATTCCAGACAGATTCTGTCCCTTCAAAGCGCTGCAAGTCATCACGAATATATAAAACATTTATTATCTAATTTAACAGTACGCACAGGAAACATCTAATTACATGCACATTGATATATTGTAACCTCGAGATCTTGTCACATTTAATTGCAAAGTATTTTATGCTTCCATTTTGAAATATGGTATGTGGTGAGATTAGTGGTTTTACTAGTCAGATCATGATTCAATAATTTTTATACAAAAATTTGGAAGACAGTTGAAATGGTGGTCAATATCGTTGACCGGTAAGAAAATTGATATTGGTAAATGAAAAAAAATTTAAAATTAGAGAATATTTAAAATTATTTGGTATTTAAATATTAAATACAATTAATAATAATTTTTGAAAAAAAAATCTACTTTGACCTTTATGACAACCGATCAGAAAAACTGAACGGAATGAATTTTGAATAACTCCGACCTCGTTTTTTATAAGATCGTATTATTCCATAACAAGTGCTAAAGTGGAAATAATTTGATTTGACTAAGATATCAATGTCATAAAGACTGGATTCTTAAAACGAACATTTCTTATCAACATTATAATTATTTTAGCAGTTCTAGAAACGAAAGAAAATTGGGTTCACATTTATTGGTTTATCCCGGAAAGAATAGTCAATGATGGCTCCCCGACGCGGTTCGCCAACAGCCGGTCGTCGCCCGACTTTCCCATCATCCCATCTTTTCGGTCATCCGACAAATAGATGAGAACCCTTTTGACCCTTTTGACAAAGATCATACGTGGTTCCAAATGTTACCAATCGAACAATCGATAAAAAGTGTTCTACTTTGAGTAAATATACTTAACTCGATTAAAAATGAATGAACGATAAAATTTAATAAAACGAGTTTCGTTAATTTTTTACCAGATAATGAAAAAACCTCAACTTTAAAAAATTTATGTTCAAGGTCCGAAAATATTCTAAATAACAAAAGTTTATAAGAAAATAAAGGTATGAGACCAAAGAATGTACTACGTCGTAAATTGATTAGTTCACGTGCTTGCCTAGTGTTATAATAATAATTGGTAGGATATTGGACTGGTCCCATGGAACTCCTGCCATGCAAATTGTCCTTTTCTCGTAGGGATGCACATTCTCCTATTTATTAGCCTTTTATTTTTTTCCAAAAAAGTCAGCAGCAATAATTGACCAAACTAATGGCTGGCCAAATAGCAGGGAAATGTGGTTGGAGTTTTTAATGATACGTTAATTGGTGGATAACTGAGGTAAGACTAATAAGATGTTAAAACCATATATATATATATATGGGGATAATAAATAAATCAAATATCCTCGTAATTTCGTTAAATAAAACAATGCACTGTTGCTACTAAACTATGTATACTTTCATTTTCATGCAAGGGGCATATCAAAATATTATTTTAGTTTATTATTTATCCGGTCACGAAATAGATTAATTCAAATTGGTGTTGAACGAAACTTTTGAAAATTGATAATAAAAAAATTTCTATATTGAGTTTAAAACAACTCAAACTCAAGATTAGAATAACACATTTATCAATTAATCTAATCAACTTAAATTAAATAATTGGAGAGAGAGAGAGAGAGAGAGAGAGGATTACATTCTGACGACGTGGCAAGTGAGATTGAGGTTGAAGGAGCAGTCGCAAGAAACCGAGCTCTCGAAGCCTTTCCGGTCATCGGAAATATTCCAAGTCCCTTCTCCACTGCATGGGTCCTTGGTGAAATTCCAATCTCTCTTTCCCAATTTGTTCTCTATTTCCTTCAACGCCTTCACTGTAAATATAACAAGAAGCCACCAGAGGAAAAAACAAAGGACTGTGAGGTTGAGAAAAATGTACATAAATTATTAACGCACCAATTATACCATGTACGATAACTATACTAATATATGTAAATATTGTAGAAAATCCAAAACTTAAATCTTAATAGACAATCTAATGCTTAGCAACTATAGGAAACTGCATAAACACAATGTTTTCATACCAAAATTTGGAGGGCGGAAGTATCGATCACTGATCAAACCATCTTATTATTTTTTTTGATAAAAGTGAACCGACTTCAACACTATGGTCCGGCCAATCGAATTGTATTTTTTCCCCAAAATAATGCATAGACTGGGCGTAATCAGATTTAGCAAAGTATGATGGAGATGGTTAAAATTTGGACCAAAACAGAAATTGGGTTTTGGTTATATGAGCTAACAATTGAAGTTGAAGGACGTGCAATGATGTTGTCGAATTTGGATTCTATTCTTAGGAAAGTTACTGGAGGAAGCTACTTCTGTCAGTGTTTCACTTCCAAACAAGCAGGACATAAAACTGGAAATGTTTTGAACTTTGAAAAAAGGATATACAGATAATGATGGTGATAATGAGAAGATGAGTGGCTGGAAAAACAAAATTCATTTAATTATTTTTTTGGTTATTTACCTTCTTCGGTGGCGAGCTTGGGGGAGGCGGCAAGTGCAAAACTAGCGAAGGAGATGATGAGTGAAATGGAGAGAATGATAGCCAAATCAGCTCCTATCCGCATCTTTTTCCTCTCTCTCTATCTTCTTCTCTGGTCTCAAAAGATAAATTAAGGTTGTATGCTTTGTTTTAGATCCTTAGTTGTATGCTTTGTTCTAAGACTAAGAAAAGGATTAAAGACCAGCTTATATTTGGACCTGGTACAATAATTGACCTATGGAGTCACTGTCCAACCACCTCTAATTCAATACTTTGGCACCCACATTCCACGTCGTGTTTCTTTATTTTTTATATTTTTTTATATTGTAAAGGATCAGATTCAGCAATATTTTGAACCTCGCCCTCTTGGATATTAGGCAACTCAGATAGCCATGAGTAAGGTCATGTTTCTTTATTTACCATAAAAAAAAATTGAACATGATAGTTCCCAAAATTTTATTGTGATTCCGCTTGATTCGTTTTGAATTCATATCTATTTATTTTTCTGGTCCACTCTCTAGTGTAACAAAGTTGATGAGTTCAAGCTTAGAGAGTAGTTCGCCAGATTGTGTCTCTTTTACTCGAAAGTAAGACCTAATTTAAATAATTTGTGTCCCTTAATCATTTTCATCGATAAATTATTGCTCTAGAATTTCTTTCAAATATGTTTTAATTATGTAACTAGTCATGATTGTCTCTTACAAAAGAGACATAATTGTTTTTTTTTTTTGCTTTCTTTTGTGATTCTTCTCACATGGGGTGTAAGGTTCCTACTCAGTTTAAATTGGATGTTAATCACTATTTCGGTGAATGGTCGAAATAAAATATTATCGGCGGCGGAGTAAAAGAATAAATGGGTGCAAATATGTTTATTAATTTTTTTTTGCGAAAGTAAAAATTTAGAATCTGCAAATTACACTATACGTGGAGTAAAAATCAAAAGTTCTGTAAAATTTATACTATAGTATAAAAAAACCGACAAAAAATTACTTAAATAATTAAAAGAATCTGGAGGTTCCTAAACTGTAAATTATCGAATGATCTTCAATGTGATGGCGATACAAGTCAATTATTCAAATCAAAGAGATTAACGATGGATCCCGTAACTGATCAAATCAACCCTTCTTTTGATTAATTCTTTATCATCTAATTTTTCCTCATACTGGTAGGAAATTGTTGCTACCAAATTTATCTTTTGGGTATATCTAGAAGACCATTAACGACTGAAACAGTTAACTAAGTCGTTATTCTAATACCGACAAATGTAATGCATTTAGGTTGGTCACAAACATAATTGTGGGGATTTTTTAAAATGTGCACTGTTATTTGCAAATTCGAGATTGATAAACTATGGTTTGTAAATTTTGTGTCCACTTGGATACACAATTATTTTTTGTGTACCGTAACTAATACACAGTTTATTTCCTACATCATCAACTTCAGGTTTCAAAAGAACATGCTTGTGATCTAGAGTTAGAATTGTACAAGAGCGAGAAGAAGTATTATTGGTATCGTTGTTATCTAATAATATGTATCACTTTAATTAACATGTTTGTTATTTGGATCGTTTAGTTAAAATGTGTTTGTTCAATTGAAGTTGTAATGTGGAATGTTGAATGGAATTAGTTGTTTATGTCCAGTTGGTTGTTTATCTCTAACTGACAGTATGTAACAACAAAGAAAAATATTGTCAATCTAAAGGTTGTAAAAAGGGAGGAATCACTTCAGCCAATAAGAAAATGAGAGTGCGGAGAGCTAACATAAAACCCCTGAACTCTAAAATGAGATTCATACAAAATAAAACCTTAAATCAGACAACGATTAAAGATATCACTCAACCACAAATAAGAGAGAGTCGGGAGTACTTCTATTTGTGGTGAAATTGGACTATCGTAATCAAAACTCGGAAGAGGTGCTTTTTGATATGGGTTTGTGCTCGTTCTTGCTGGAGGAAGAAGAAGAGCGAGGGAAGACGAAAAGAGAGACACTCTTCTGGACTGAACGCGTAATTTTGACGGGAGAGAGAGTTTCGAAATAGTATAAGCAAAATCAGAATTGAATGCATAATTTTTCACTGTCCACGTTACCTCAGACTTAAAAAATCTAGTACTACATGTCTTGCACGTGTTCACCACATCGTCGAGAAACGATGTCGTTTCACCCGAATTTTGATAGAGTTTATATGGACCTACCCTAATAATTTAATGTCAACTAAAAGGTACTAAATAACAATTTGAAATTACAAAATATCCCATAGAAAAAGAATGAAACCAGAGGATATTAAAATAAACTTATCCCATAAAATTATAAATGCAAATTTCAGTAAAAACTTGTAGCGGTAATATGCTTGGCATCGAGTCATGTCATCACAAACATGAAAGTGACTTCTCTCTATTTTGTACAACGCAGAAATTTCCATCTAGAAAAGACAACACTCGACGACAAAAGATATGGAATAAAAAAAACCATAGCAGATGGTGGGTTCTTTCTAAACCGCGTGATTATTCTAAAATAGACATGTTCAACGGCACAGAACAAAAATAGCTTTATGAAGAAACGGGTACATGTAGCTGGCTACATTTAAAGTTCTCTTAAATATAGGAGTCAATTTTTCATATGTATATTTTAGTGTAAGAATTCACTTCTAAAATATATTTAATTTATAGGTGAACGTTCTAAAATTTTCAAACAAATATATGTTTTATTCATAAAATTTAAACTCGTTTATCATTCCAATAGAATCCTATTAGTTTTTTTTTCAAGACATTGGTCATAGACGTCAAGTGTGATTGCTAGCTGGCTGTCTTGGTCCAAGTTGTTCAAATTGACTCGTTTCCGCTGTAGTTTTCACGTATCTGTCTTATTTATTCAAACCAATGGATTGCATGCATGAAGGAAGAAGCTATTTAATGAATCGAACTTTGATAGTCAACGGATATACTTAATTTAGTGTGTGCCATTGGTGCACCCTGCTTACTTCAATAAATTAGTAAGAACGTAATTACTGCATGCCAACAAACTTTCTTGATATATAATCAACGAATGATTTTTTTTTAATTAGTTGAATTACAGGGTTCCCGGAGTAACCTTATTTACGGGAGTAACCTATTTTTCAACCGATTAAAAAACTAGAATTTTATTCACCAAAAAGTGTTTACATATTTATGAAACTTCGGGTGTTAATTTCCTCCAACAAATACAAAGTTGTGGTCACTTGCCTCCTTAAAATCCTAATAATCAATTTATGAAATTCAAATAATTAATATGATTGTTATGTTAAAAATAATAGAAATTGGTATCCATATTATCCATCAACAAAATTTAATTAACTGGATACAGAACTTATACACTTACTAAAAACATACAAATGGAACTTGTGTCCCCAAAATTTATTTTGCATATGGAATTTCTTCGGTAAACTACGTTTACGTTTTTGTGCAGTTGGTATTTTGTTTTTTTTCATTTGATATTTCATAGATTCAATATTTCAGGAGCTACATATACATATCTATTTATGAAATCTATCCACTTATAAAGATACAGAAATTTATAACTAGTACCATTGGAAAATATCTGACATAGATAACGAAAAATCTGACGAGTGTTGTACACAACGCGACATGTATTATTCATTTTTCATTATCCAATGTTTAAAGGTTTTGATTTTGATTTATTAATTTTAATGTGATACTCTTATGGGTTATCATTCATTCATAATCCTCCATAATTACTCAACAAGACATGTATCATTAAATTCTCACAATGCCAATGATTGTGTATGCTCGGTAAAAACAAAATGACGACACTCAGAAGAAGATTAGTTGAACGGTAGCTAGGAGACGTCGACCAAGATATCATACCTGTGGCTAGAGTGTCCTTATTCATTGATTTCTCAAACATAAGGAACATATGACTATTTTGCTAATTTTATCCCATGTCATGCATATTAACAACAAACCAGATAATATCAAAATAAATTTTTTAGTACAATCACCAATATATGGAATCTTTATTTTTATTGGAAGACAATGTGTTTGAAAGAGCACATATTTATATCTACTTTTTATGTGCCTCATTATAATCTATAAACCACCATCAGTATTCATTACAATCTAGGCAAAACCTAGAGGCATGTTCACCGCCCCTGATGTAAAGCACCATCCCTCTCCCCTTTTCCCACCCTTGAAAATCTAAAAATAAAACTTAAATATGCATATTAACACAAATGTTTTATACTTCTCATCACAAAAAAAAGAGAGGATATAATTCTTTAAGCATGCGTTACAAGTTTCGAATGGACAACCGAACTTCCTACCCATGTATTTCAATAGAGTGCTAAGCTCGTAAAGCTATGCACCGATGATTTAGTTTTTTTTATAAGTTACTTTTATTTTCACAAATGTAATATATACAAACCGGCTGATTTAGTCAAACGACCAAGCATTCACTTGGGAGATTGTTCCCCATTGGCATACCTGTATTGTAGGGAGAACTATCTTACCAAGGGAGATAATCCGGAATTGACGTCTGAGCTTATGAAAGTACTGCTAGAACCCAAGGATTGCATACTCATCCCTTGTCGGATTCGACCAGTTTCGGATGCTAAACACTCGTTCAACTCTGCTACCACTTGAGTCATCGTCGGCCTCTTCGCGGAGTTTAGAGACACACAAGCCATTGCTAGTTCAACAATCTTCCACATCGAGCTGACATCGAAATCCCCAATTAACCTCGGATCGGCAATGCCGTTAATATTGCCGTTCTCGAGCATGGATCCGACCCACACACTTATGTGTGTCCTGTCGGGAGTTCTAGCGATCACAGGCCGGCCTGTGATCAGCTCCAGCAGAACGACTCCGAAGCTAAACACGTCGCTCTTCTCAGTTATCCAATTCGTCACATAGTACCTGTAAAAATAAACCAAGAAAGAGGTCGATCATAAAGAAAGAAAACATCCAATTGCCCGCATTTACTTTGTGTTAAGAGTTTGATCAGAGAATTGATACATACTCTGGATCAAGGTAACCAGGGGTTCCGGCGACGACAGTTAATGCTATATGAGTCCCACCTTCGGTAGGAAAAGCTCTCGACAGGCCGAAATCGGCTAGTTTTGCTTGGAATTGGTCATTCAAAAGTATGTTTGTGGGCTTTATGTCCCTGTGAACAATTTGCGGCTTGCATCCGCTGTGGAGATACTCCAGTCCTACATTTTACATAGTTTATTTTTTCATCTGAATTAGTTGATATAATTATAAAATGGGAATTCAGTATATGTTACCTTGGGCTGCCTCAACGGATATTCGAAGTCTGCCCTCCCAACTTAGAACATCTGGGTTACTTTCTGCAAGATCATTTACATGTGTACTTATTCTCCAAGTGTATCAGGTTTTAAATTTTTCTGGATGTTTAACGGAACAAGTTTCTATTACCAGAGAGATGATCTTCCAAGTTTCCATTGGCCATGTACTCGTAAATGAGGCCCAAGTTTGTGCCCTCGTTGCAATATCCAACAAGACTCGTCAAGTTCCTGTGATGCACTCGTAGAAGAAGCTTCACCTGCAGATAAAGAGCTTGAAAAATTATATATGGCTCATAAGGGTACTTCCAGGTTCATTTCGGGATTTTCCATCTAAATTTCTTATGTTCCTAACACTTTTAAGTATCAAACACTTGATTGCAAGGTTTGATTCCGTACCTCGGCTTGGAATTCCTTGTATCCTTGTGCTGAAGATGGAGAAAGCATCTTCACCGCGACTGGAGTACCATCCAAGTAGCCGTAGTAGACTGTTCCAAATCCTCCTTTACCAAGAACTCTCTCAAAATTGCTGGTGATATTCAATATCTCGGAGTAGGGTAGTTGCCGATTCTTGGATTCCAATGGCTCATTCGCACTCGTAGGTGCTAACGATCAATCAAAGTCTCAGATTGTTTCTATCAATCATAAGAAACAGAGAAGATGGATACATTATGGGTCTCTCTAGAAGCTTACCTTGTTGCCTCTTTCTTCTATGGTTCCACAAAAACAAAGCCAATATGGCAGCTGCTACGACTAGCAACACAACCCCTCCGATCACAGCAGGAAGTACTACATTGTTCTTGCTTTTCTTTTCCTGGACATCGGCGTTGTTGCATGAACTTGATTGGCAAAGCTCCGGATTTTCGGAAAAACTTAAAGCAGCAAGTTAGATTTAGTTAGTTCGAGGCGACGAATAGTTGCTCAAGCGATAAAGGACGAGGCGCGATATAGATTCATGAGTTTGGGATCAGAGTTCATATCCGAGTAACATGTGAAATAAGGACTGGAGAGGGACCTTAGAGACAAGGAGCCATTTTGTGATCTAGCTAAGAGGCTGGTTGGTACAGAGCCACTGAGATTATTTCCAGTCAAGTTCCTGCATATGCTCCATCTCAGGAATGTCAAAATTTAAGTGCAAAATTTTTTAAAATTAGATTTATAAGAACTACTTGGTGAAAATTATCTACTTACAAGACTTTGAGTGACGGTAATTGAGACAGGAAATCGGGAATCGGCCCAGTCAAACTGTTGTTAGACAAGTCCCTGAAGATAAGGCAAAATTAATTGTAAAAGCACTGATATCATATATTTCCTAATAGCACAATTACGGTGATGCGTTATCTCACTACACTTACAAATTCTGCAAATTCTTCAGATTGGCTATTCCTGGAGCTATCTCTCCAGTTAGTTGACTCGAAGATAAATCCCTGTTTGATTAAAGCAAAGTTATTTGTAAGAGATATAGCAAACCATTTAGCAAGAAAATTTTAATGCTTGAACAATAAAACACAATTTTTCGGGTGAATAATCGAATATTGTCGAGTCCTAAGAGATAACTTACAGGGATATTACAACAGGGGGAGTGTCATTCTGGTATCCGCAAGTGACGCCGTCCCAAGTGTATGCTTCAGGTCCACACGCATCCCCTTGCCAATTGCTTGAGATGTTGTACGTTGACTTTATACTTACCATTGCATAATCTATTATAACATTATATTAAGGCTTTAAATACACCATAGTTTATTCGAATATCACACTACTAGCTCATTGTTTAAAAATATTAGACCGATTAGACTGAACCATCCGTACCATCTGATTGCTTCGTTAGTAGGCTGTCGACGACCACGTAATAGATCTCTATGGCATTCAAGAAAGGTGGGAGCGTGGACCCTCCAACCTTAAATATGCTAAACACGCCTCCGGCGTTGGCCAGCTTGCTGAACACGGTGGTCGTGTAGAGGTAATCGGGAGTGAGAACCCCGTAGAAGTTCGCCCCATTGAGGGAGATATTGAGGTGTCGGGACTGGTTGGATCCGAGCTTGACGAGGTCGGCGAAATGCATATAGACGAAGAACATGAGGGTTGGGTCATCGGTGACAATGTTTAGGGTCATCGACTCGCTGACGTTAATGGGAGTCCCGGCTGTCCTCATCACCGCATTGGGTGGCTGGAAGTCGTTGTGGTTCAGAGCGTCGATGGTTTGGTCTGTGCTTATGCTCGACCATTTGAAGAAATGGTATGGGTACCATGTCCTGTCGTATACGTCGTCCGGGTACCTGCACCGAACGAGTAATTTTCACAAGTATGACTTTGTATATAGTGAGGAAGACAAGAAGAATAAACAATGAAATTAAGCTAAACTTTGAATACGTCAAATGATGAAGTTTCCCAAATTTCACTTTAAATTTCATAAGTCAAATACATACTCTTGCCAAGTTTATTTTTCTTATAAAAAACACGGTGATAGTGATAATAATTGTTAAACTATGAGTCGATCTGTTGACTAGGCAAAAAGACATAAACATTTGCCAACTTGATAAAATTTGGTCGAGATCGTATTTAAGCACCAAATAGTACTTATCAAATAACTTTTTAAAATTGTACAAAACTTTTCCGAAAAGATAAATTAATAATTATTTTTTTGACGAGTAACAATTACTATCACTTCCCAAGTAAAACGATCCGTACCTGACTGTATTATTCGTCAATGAACCAACATCCAGCCTGGTGAACATCACCAACGATACACCGGGCGAGGTGACGTACGATGTACTCACCAACTTCCTCACTTCAATTGCCGAGATAAATGGCGTACCTGTTCCAATATTCACAAGGCACACAAAGACATAATTCCGACCCGGGACATGCACAATCTCCTGAGTTAGTACCGATGTAATGTTCGTCAGCTGCACTGTGCCCCATTTGCTCGCCCCTAGATACAGATCGAACACGGGAACTACGCCGAGCCCGTCGTAGTTCCCATAGGCGAAAACGGTCTTGATCAGGTACTTGTTGCCTTGAATCAGTGAGATGTTGTAACAATTTCTGGTTCCTTGTGGGAATGCCCTAACGTTGGCTAGTGTCTGGGATATGAGGTTTGTGGAGTATTGGGATGCAACGTTCTTGATCACACCACTTTTGATGTATGATGCGTCGGAAGTGTATTTAAGGCCTGTGTTGGGTTCCACATAACTCTGGTTTGCGACTAAACCACAGTCAATGTTGATGAACCCTGAAGTAATGAAAGTTTCGATCATGATTATCAAAATCTATATCTAATTTAATTCATGCAGAGGTTCGCAAATCCTAAAATCGACTATGAATAGTACATCGAGTTATATTATTGTTTAGATCTAAAGTAATAAGAATATATTCAATTATTGTTTAGATCTAAAGTAATAAGAATGTATCCAATTAATATCATTTTTTATATTTTCAACACGTTTTTAAAAATAAAATTTATAAGCCCAAAATTGAAGTATAGTCCCTGTAAAGGAAGCTGCAAACTCAAAATATTTAACAGACGTCCAAACTAATCTGATCAAACATCCTTTTCAATAAGGAAATGCAAACTCAAAATTTTGGGTTCAGAGACAAAATGAGAAACGGTATGAATTTGAGAACAAATTTAATTGCAAGATATGTACAAACCTGAGGGGTTGTTCTGGGAATCAACCAAGACTAGGAGAGTAACGAAGATTAGAAGAAACTTGAAGAGTAAGTAATTCTGTAACATCTTCCCCATCGGGTCCTTTGTGAATGAGAATTATTAGATAGTGGCATCACAAATGGCAGAGCATTTTTGTGATCAACTACTAATTGTTATAGCTAGGGATGAACATGTTTTAAGCAATTTCGGGAAGTCTTCGTCAACCAACTTGGCCTTTTTCTTTAAAGTCAACGAAAGAGGTATCTTTCAGCCAATATTGATTCAGAGAGAGTTGAATGACGACTGATCAATTATTTACATCCTTGGGGCCAATTTTTTTAATGATCAGATTTTTATGCATCGTCAATAAACGTATGCGTAAAAGTATTGGGATTTATAAAACACATATATCTAAAAATTCTTCTGCGATAATATTTCGTCTGCCACTCAATGTCATACCTGATGTTTAAACAATTTTTTGCATAAATATGGTCACACCATGATACTCCTATTGCAGCTACATGGATTGTCCCGCTGATAGTTTTGACCTCTCCTTTCCATTTTTTTCCTAGACGTTTTGACAAGTCACAAGAATAAAATCTTTTAAGAGGGTCAAATTTCGTGATAAATTTATTTAGGTTGATTCCATTCTCAATGATTGTTTGGTTTTTTGGGCCTGAACTTTTTCAAACTTGGGCTGGGTCATCTGTTTTTTCACTAAGCCCAATAATCCTTTTACAATAATCTCCATGGTCATGTTGTTGTTGTCTGACCATTATTAATCAGGGTTTTAGGTCCGACCGGTGGTTGAGCCAACTGGACTGCAAATCGGCTCCATGGGCGGTTTGTTTTTTGTCAATAAACCACTCTCCGGGCGAATCACTCTATAATTCAAAATATTGCAAAAAATTAAAAGAAAATAAATTCGGCCGAACCGATGATTGGGCCGCTTGGGCCGGCCGACTCAGATATCGGATCAAATCCGGGTTGACCTCCGAATCGTTTTTTAAAACCCTGTTATTAATCTCTGCGTCAAGAGAGAGGTTTGTATCATGGGCTTTCTCATTTGTATTTTGGGTGTGGATGGGCTTTGTCATTTGCGGATATTGTTTTGGCTACCTAATAGATGAAACATATTAAAAGACAAATCTTATTAAACAAAATTATTTAAATAATTTTTCCTACCAAATTACACTTGCTAAAAATTAATTCTGAAATTCCATCGATTCTTCTTAGAGAAGGTTGGCCTCTTGGTTTGCTTCTCCAAAAATCATGTATCTTCTATGTGCCCCACTTACTCATCGGGCAACGATAATGAACCCACCGGACCACCCCGACCATCCATCTGACCCACAACTTCCTCGTGATTTTTCGCTGTTTAACAACTTCATCACGATTTGATTCCATTTTTATCTATTTTTTACGGTCACTTTTCCACTTTTAATAACACCCGTCTCTTAAACAAAAAAAAATTAACACCCATCTTGATACTATTGTTGAACATCGTGGTTAACATTAGTGCCAACAATTTTTCGAGTCTAATGAAAAAATTTAGAATTAAGGTTCAAGGAATTACCTAAAACTAATTCAATACTTCAAATTATCCAAAATTTTCAGGTTGTTTGATCCTGGAAGTGTTTTGGGAGTGCTATGTCAATTGACACTTTATTGAACAAAATTTTGATATAAATTCATTAGCTCGACATGTTTCTTTGAAATATCAGATATCCTGAATATAAAAAATATTTTATTTATTGGAAAAAAACTGAAATAACTCCACAGGTATTATAAAACTATCTAGCTGTTATATGTCATCCACTTAATGCCGTAAGTTGTCGTACCCAGTAATCCTAGATTACCAAAATCATATTATATGAACACTCTTGTAGATGTACAGTTGTTTCGCTTTCGAGGCTGAGCTCCTAGCGACTATCCTAGGAGTTGAGGCTGCACATGAGCGTGGATGGCCCAGACTGTGGATAGAAACCGACTCCATGTATGTCCTCACCAGATTCTAGACCTCACAGGCGGCAGTTCCTTGGAGATGGCGATCACGCTATCTTCGTATGACACAGATCCGAGCACAGATGCTAATTCGCGTCACGCATATTTTCCGGGAGGGGAACTCTGTCGTGGATGCCCTGACACACCTCACGGAGGATGGCTGGTGGCCGAATCTCCCTTCATCGCTCACAGGGTTGGTAGGCCGCGACATGTCAGGACAGCCCTACCACAGGTTTGTTCCTTGAGGACCTTATCATTTTCATCTGAGACCTGCTGTGGATGATGTGCCGAGCACTGAGCCTGGGCTTATAGAGACTCCAAACGAATAGGTCATGCCAATTTTTCTGCAGGAATTGTTTTCGGTTGTCTCTTTCTTTCACCTCACCTGACTGCCAGGCTTGTTGGCTAGCTGGTGAGGTTATCTCCATTGGCCCCACCTGCCTACCAGGATTGTTGGTTTGCAGGTACGTTGTGGACTTATGAATTGGTTGTTTCCTAATTTTTATTTTATTGGAGGTTTGTTTAAAAAAAAAACACTCTCGTAGATGTAGCCTCATAACAAATTTGTACTTTTCCCTAGCTAGGAACCAAGCCACCTTAAATATTTACACTAGTCCAAATGATCTTTCACATCTATTTATTTCCCATACTTTTAAAGCAATTAGGGCATGACCACCATGAAGCACCCTCATTCTCTTGCCATGACATCGGTTAGGTCAAGTTGGTTCTCTTTCCTCTACCACCACATTTTACTAAGTTCCTTCTGGATCCATGTTTGTTACTTCGCCTCTCTCTCCCTTCTTGGCTACTGGGTTCTGAAGCTCCTGAAGACAAGAAGCTATCCTTCTAGCACTAGGAATATCGACATTTTCTTCACTTCGGCATCCGCCGCCACGATCTCGAGCATGACAGCCGTGGAGATGGAGATCTTCTCAGACTCCCAGCTCATTGTTTTAGCCATACTAATGTTTGTAGGTGGAGAGGTCTTCACTTCTATGGTTGGCCTCCAAATGAGAATGTTCCAACTTAACCGTGCAAAACATCAAACAGAAATGGAGACCGTAGGAAAACCACCTGATTCATCTAATGGGTTGGAATTAGGATTAAACCTAGAATCCAACAAGGAGACCTTCAATGGCCCACCACCACCTTTCCTAGAAAGTGAGTTCTTGAAATACAAGTCAATATCCTTTCTAGGGTTCATGGTTTTGGGCTACCTTCTACTTGTACAGGCTGTTGGAATATCCTCAGTTCTATCCTATGTAGCTCTTACTTCTAGTGCAAAAGATGTACTAGAAACCAAGGGTTTGAACTTGGTCACATTTTCATTTTTCACTACAATCTCAACTTTTGCTAGTTGTGGCTTTGTCCCAACAAATGAGAACATGATAGCCTTCAAAACCAATCCAGGGCTCATGCTAATTCTCATCCCTCAAATCCTCTTGGGCAACACTTTGTTCCCTTCTTGCCTTAGATTCTCTATCTGGGTTTTTGGGAAACTCTCCAAAAAAGTGGAATTGGAGACCAATTACTTGTTGAAGAACACAAATGACATTGGGTTCCTGCACTTGTTGCCAAGCCTTCACTCTTCCCTCTTGGTTTTGACTGTAATGGGGTTTGTTGTGGTTCAGTTTATGGTTTTTTGCTCCTTGGATTGGAATCTGGATGGGCTAAGGGGACTCAGTTTGTACGATAAAGTTGTTGGTGTTTTGTTCCAAACGGTCAATACAAGGCATACAGGGGAATCCATCGTGGACCTCTGGACTGTATCGGCTGCCACCTTGGTGGTATTCATCATCATGATGTGAGTCAGTCTCTCTATTTCTCTCTCGTTTATTTTTTTTATAAATTTTTTTTTCCAACTTTGTGAAGAAAGTAATCAGAATGTTTGAAAAGTTATTCTATTTTGTCGGTTCGATAGTGCTGGTCTTGAACTACCACTTCGTTTTGGCGTTAGGAATATATTATTGCTTGTCTAATTATCACAGCGATTAGGTTGTCGATCCGTCCAAGGTTATATAGATTCACTCAGAAAATCATAGTCACAGGTACAATATGAGGTACGTAGGGGGGCGAGAAAATCCTAGTAAATATTTGTATTTAGCTATAAAAAATGTTATAGATGCTTTGATGTCATATTTATTATAGATATAAATCCACGGTTCAAATTCAAGAATTCGTGAGAAATGATGCTACCGTCCAATTAATGTATATTATGCTATAGTTTAATGTATACTCAAGCAAAGGAATTGCAAAGTTACTTTAAAGAATAGGTAAAATAAATTTTATCTTAAAAGGAAGACTTTTTTATTTATAAGTAAAAGATTGTATTACCCACCAAAGAAATTACACCAGAGGTGCACAAAGTGCACTACACCAAGCCAAACGCCTAAGTTACACCAAAAGTGTCGAGAGACACAAACACAGGAAGATTATACCAAAGGTGTGCAAGCACACTACACCTAAGGAATGCCTAATGCCCAATGCGACCAAGCCCACACTGCCAAAGGAAAAATAACTGATAACCCAAAGTGGTGAGGACCACAAGTGGCCCAAACCAGAAGCCCATCGTGAGTGGACGCCCAAACAAGGGACCCAGCCCAAGACCAGCACTGCACAGCCAAAAAACCTAAACGCAGAAGAGCACCGTCGCCGCCACCAACCAGCCAGCCCTGAAGCCACCTTCAACGACCATCATGCCACCCTCCCAGGAGCGCCCAAATGCCCAATCAACCTAGCAGAGATGCAGACACCAAAGTCCCTGGAAGGAACATCTGCCAAAAAGATAGAAAACACACAACTGCAAGGAACAAAGGGTCGAGAGAGAACTTGGGGAAGAAGAGGCCACAAAAGTCAGGGAAGAAACGCACAAGACACGGCCCGACAGAGAGGAGAGAACCACTGGAGAAACCAAGAACCAGACCGGTCCAAGAGCTCCGCCAACACACATGCCAACCTGACCCCGTAACCAAGTCGACCACCACTAGGCCTCCCACCCAGGGACTCCAAACCCCAACAACACCGTAGTCGAGAGGCGGAGATCGACAAAGCACACCTACGAGAGGAGAAGGAGGTCCAACGAGGGGAAACCCCAAGGCGAGCTCAGAACCTCCCAGATCTACGACTCAGTGGGGAGCAGAGTCCACAACCAAGCCTCGCCATGGTCATCGGCGGCGGGGAGGGCACCGGCGATCCTCCCGAGAGGATTTTTGCGTAACTACCAATCGATGTTCTTTTTTTTTTTTAGGAGGAGAAGATAGAGGAGGGGGGACTTTTGCTCTATCCAGTTTGCTCTCGTTGACTTAAAAAAATAGTTTGGTCAATTCAGTTAATTTGAGGTGACGTCTCTTTCCGAAACTTTCTTTTCCTTGAATCCTATTAAAAACTTAACTGGGCATTATTTAACCACAGGTACCTTCCACCGTACACGTCCTTTCTTCCGGTGAAAGACGGCGATGAACAAAACCGGAGGCAAACGCGACCAAGGGGAAACATGACGGAGAACGTGATAGTATCTCAGCTATCTTATCTTGCCATCTTTACAATCTTGATTTGTATCACAGAGAGAACCAAAATTAAGGAAGATCCACTCAATTTCAATGTTTTGAACATTGTCCTAGAAATTTTCAGGTGACTCCATTCTTTCCCAACTTTTTGTTCTTTTTTATTTTTTTGCCTATATGTTTAATTATTTGTTTTCTTTCATCAGAGAATCGATTTAACTATTATTTTCCATGATTTTCTGTGTTTCCTGATCCCGCTGGTTTGAAGGTTTTTTATACAATTATATCATTAAAATAAGTATATATAATATCAAATAAGAAATAATTTAAAATTTATCATTTGTAAGTATAACATCATAATTTAACCATTTTTAATCAAATAAAACCAAAAACTAAAAATTGTTTTTAACAAATTGGTATGCGTGGTGTCTAACAATTTTCCGAGTTTTGCATAAAAATATTCCAATATTGGTTCTCGATTGCTGTTTGACTATTCAAATTGCGAATTTTAAAAATATGGTAATGAGTTCCTATTTGTAAGACCAATGCACTTGTAGGGTCATGTAATTTATAATGTAAGGTTATATAATTTACAATATAATTGGTGTTGCAGCGCATATGGGAATGTGGGCTTCTCGATGGGCTACAGCTGCGAGCGGCAGCTGCATCCTGATGGCAATTGCGAGGACAAGTGGATCGGGTTTGTGGGGAAGTGGAGTGATGGTGGGAAAATAGTTCTCATCTTTGTGATGCTATTTGGAAGACTCAAGAAGTTCAATATGGATGGAGGCAAATCGTGGATCTTATCATAACAAAATATACATGTAATTTTGGGAAAATTTCATAGACAATCTTCAGATTTCAACTTTTTTCAACATAGTCTTGTGTTTGAAAACGTTGTATTTGATCTTGAAGTTATGCGTTTTTTTGCGAAAGAGACTTGAGTGACATCCCGAACAAAAATTACTCTCAAAAGAGTACCTTTTTTAAGCTAATGTAGCATATTGGTCATGATTTTTTTTATAGTTGACATGTTGAGTTGGTCACGAAGAAAATATCAATTTTGATTACTTGTTTTTATATTTTTTAAAAACACTCTCTCCTCTGTTTTTTTCCTCTCTCCTTCTCCCTCTTCCGCCCCTCTCCTCCACCCAATAGCAACAAATTTTTCTGAGAATGGAAAATTTCTGGCGTCAACAGCGACCCTCCTCCATCCAATGGCGGCGAATCCCTCCTCCATCCATAAAAAATAGTTGCTACTCCTACCATTGATATGCCAGCTAGTTCGAGCTCCGGATGTCAAATCAATAGGAAATAGATATGTTTTTTTAATTCTGTTTATTGCCAATGTGCGGCTCTTCTTTAGTATCAAAAAGTCTAGATACCGAAGAGCACTTTAGCATTTTACATAACAGAAGTCTAATATTAGTAACACAATTGCACCAATTTAAGTGGAAATATCCATGGGATCATTTTACACAACTTATATCCTAGCAAAAATTCAGCTCTAGTCCTAGTTGCGCCTTTGCGTAAAACGACTAATTACCACAGTTAATAGTAGATCTGTGAAACGAGAACCATGATGGATGGATTTATGTTGGAAGAAATACTCCTGATTTGGTATCCTCTGTTGGGCATTCTGCCTTTGGTCTATTACTCTATTATTGGCAATAATACTACTGATATTTAGTATTTACCAAAAAATAAGTCATTAACGCTGTTTGGAAAATGTAAGAGAATGTATTTTTCAGGGCATTGCGTATCGGTAGGGCAGGATCAATCAAATTAGTTTTAATTGGAAGTCGGCTGTACGTGCAAGTAATTTTCTTCATCACTCGGACCAAAAATTTAATAAAATGCTTTAGTTCTCATCCTCGTTCAATATTCATTTTTGGTTGATGGTTGGTTCTCATTTCTATCAAATCAGTGCCTTTCTATTCTGACACTAAAAGCAACGCATTTCTTTTATGAGAGATCAAGTCATGGAAAAATTCATCAAGATAAAACAGATGCGTGGAATCGAAGTATGACAATCATAAGAACGTTTAATGGAAATTCAATGAGAATTAGGAGAGGGCATCAACTACGGAATCCCATTGGTTATATAATTCGGCTATAACGAGATTTTGTTGAGAATATTGATGAGACGAGCAAACAAGGAAAGACAGAGGAGC
>SOPF01028743.1:0-24918 GCA_012979155.1 Hypericum perforatum
CCAAAAGCCGACAAGAGATGTCATATGTACAAAGTTTCCAAGAAGGTGAAAAGTTGCTTCAAACTATTGTCATGCATCTTGTACTTTGTTTCATTTAATATCAACATGGGAGTTTCTTGTCATAAGTGTCCTGATTTGTTCAATGAGATGACTAACATGAACTATCAAACGATATGGGCAAAATTCAATGAAGTTGACTTCGTGTTTGATAAATTAAAATTACCCGTTATTCATCCCTTTAGGATTATTTACTTCCTCAAGTTGATGGGTCACGTTGGAAACTAGAAGCGTTTTACTAGAGATAGTTCTGGGAATTCGACCTTTATGTTTGATAAATTATGCTTT
The DNA here is from genome assembly GCA_012979155.1 of Hypericum perforatum. Lineage (NCBI taxonomy): Eukaryota > Viridiplantae > Streptophyta > Magnoliopsida > Malpighiales > Hypericaceae > Hypericum > Hypericum perforatum. The sequence continues at coordinate 346 of SOPF01028743.1, forward strand.
TTAAGTATTTTCTATAAACGGGAATATTTGCATTGTAAATAGAGTGAAATTTCTATTGCGAAATTGTGATTGTCGCACTTTTTAAATTTTTTACCACAGATCACATCTTTAGAAAGAAAATGCCCTAAGAAAAACATATCAGTAAGATAAAACACGTCTTCACCTTGGATATCCATAAACGTAGTACTACTGCGTAGTACACAACGCTAGTTAGATAGTTTCTCGCAAAATCCAAGACCTAACGTGGTTGATAAATTATGTGTATTAGCGAAATTTTTTTTATCAACTGATCGATAGCTCGTTATTATGGCACGATCTATGTTACCCATTTCTATATAAAAATCTAACAAGTAATATGTCTATATATCCTGGGTCCCCCGGGTAACCACAGGGAAGAAATCCTCGAGGATCACCCAACTTTTCCAGATATTAATCTTGTTGGCTTAAATTGCAAGTCATCTTGTCCTAGCTTCATATAGGAACAGGGCTGGTCCTCGTGGTATTGGCGTTGGAAACCAATAAATCATAACGTTGAGCTGTGAATATCATAATCACTCTTTACACGTTTCCTACCGACCACAAAGATATAATATATACTTCTCTACCGCGAAATAAATCTAGAATTTAAACTGGGCAGGTAGACGTTGTACCTTTGGCCTAAATAGGAAACAAATTATTTATGGCCCGACGTATTTCAACCATCATTTAGTATCGCAATAAAGTTTCTCTGCCAGTTGGATCTATATTAACTAAAAAATTTGAATTTGAGTTGTGAAAATATAATCGTGTTAGAACTTAATATCGAAAGCTTTGCTAAATTCTCCTAAAAAAAAGCTTTGCTAAATTTCTTCTTGGTTTTCGATTCGGCCCATATAGCGAAATAACATCACCTAAACCCTGGGGTCCATCATTAGCCTCACATAGTCACATTAATGTTTTAGATAATAATGCTCAGGTTACATTTTAGTGAAACAAAGTTGTAGTATAAAAGCAGAACCTGATGAACTGTCCTTGCGTATTTCCCCATCTGGGTGCCAGCTGCGAGCACAAAATACGTACATTGAAATGTCATGACAGCAAATTTAGCAGTTAGTTCAAGAGAACCAAACACATTGCTGTGATTTCATCGGAGACTTGGCAATTTTCTATGAGGTATGCAGAAAGAAGACCTTCAACCCTTTTAATCATTCCGCTGTTTGGAAACATAAGGAAACATAAAGCAGTACGAAAACTCAGCCAAACCTTCTATAACAATGTTTAGCAGTTTTCAGAATATATATATACCGTACCCAAGTCAACAAGAATTAGAGCAATAACGCTGATGAAGCAAACAGATAATTGTGAAATCATAAGTAAAAAATGTCCAATATTGGGATTAAGTCAAAACTACATGGACACTTTAAGTAATTACAATGGAAAATCCAACATGAAATTTGGTTTTTGTGCACGAGTAGTCTAACAATGTAGCTCCAATGATTTTTTTTTTTATTTTTTTGCTATGCAACAATTAGCAGAGAAACAAACTTAGTCCAAGAGACGGCATTTTCAACTTCAATTTTACACAAGCGATACACTGAACAGTAAAGTAGTAACTGGTCTTGCCTGTATCATGTATGCAAGAAGCAATTCTGTCGCGGTACCTAAAAAGAGACTGCATGTGTGAAAAGGATCACTACATCTCTCCCAAGAATCAAACTCGTCTTTTGAGAATTCCCTTGAAAAGGCAAGGCAAGGAAATTGGACCGTAAGTAGAGAAGAACAAACACCCTCAAAATAAAAAATCAGCTCAGCCAGTCGGATTGTTACTAACGACCAATCTCGAGTCATTTTTAATTAAAAAAATTGCACCTCAGTCTGACCCCTCAAAATTTGGTTAGAATATTTGGTCAAATACCTCTAATTAATTTTTATTTTATCCAATTTAATTCAGAACAAATATCTCGAGAAATTTTTAACTTTAACAATTCTAATAATATGTTAACTAAAACAATAAATTTGATTAATATGTCAATTAAAATTTTGTTTGAATAAACTGTATACCAAATTTGATAAACATTTGAACTTATTCGATACTTATCATTTTATAGTAATTAAATTTATTTCATATTATTTAGTAGTCATTAATATCAAGAGAAAAATGTCCTCGTTCAGCGAAAGATCCAATCAGATAGACCGAATCAAACAAAAAACTTAAGAATTCTTAAATCACCTCTTAGTTCGATTAAAAAATATATTATTATTTTTTTTATGTTCGTCTGTCATCTTATTGTAAGAATACATGAAAAGATGCAAGAGGGTGGCGGAACATTAATTTTTCGAAAAGGTCAATATTTTTCGCTGCTTTGAGTGAGAAGCAAATGTTGAAAAATAGAGAAACAATATTCGTAGGAAACTGATTACATTTAACAAACAAGCAACCTTGAGTGCCATCCTATCCGATATTCATATGTATTTATTTAATTAACCGATTTTGTTCGGAAGCTTTAAACTAAGATATGTTGTTGAGGAGCTCAGCTCGAACCAATTTTCCGGTTTCCTGCTATTCTATGCGTGACCACATAAACACTCGGAGAAAATTGGCTAAATACTTTGTGGGTCTTATCTCATTTTATAAAAGGTAGAACTAAATCAGGAAGCGCAACAAACTAAAGGTACCATTACGAAATTTGGCCTAAACAAACACAACCGTACGCGCAATTTCAAAAACTTGGAGATCCTCCTCCCGCCTCTTCCCTCTCGCTCCACCCCAACTATATAAATAGCAGAGTCGAAACGAGCACCCGGTAGAGAGAGAGAGAAGACGGGATCGTTGGAAGATTAAGAAACATTCTCCGGCGAAAAAAAGAAGAGAGAGATTCAAATTCGAAAGAAAAAAAAATGGAAGGAGAAGAGGAGGTAGAGAGCTGCAAACCGGAGTCCATGATGACTTCTTCTTCGCACATGGCGATCCGCTGCGCCAAGGCTGCTATCCTTGTTGCTTCGCTCAAGGCTTATTCGTCTTCTTCCCCTAACCGTTTCCATCAAGACCAGGCACGCACATTTCTACCCCTTGGCTGTCCTTCGAAAATATAACCGTTTCTTCCTCTCTCTGTTTTTTTTTAACTTCCTTTTGTGTTCTGTTTTGAGAAACGCAGGAAGAGGAGAAGGAGGCGATGGCGAGGGAGATCAGGTTCCTGAGGGCCGAACTGGCGAGAGAGAAGCTGAGGAGCAGCAAGATGAAACTGTGCGGCTTGACGGATATCGTCCTTCAGGTGCTCGTCGTTTTGTCTGCTTCCACTCTTCTTCTGGTGCTCGCCACTGGTTCCGGTACAAGCTGAACACCCGCAGCTCTCTCGCGTTTGCATTTCCTGAGGTAGAAGAATCTAGAACGTTTTGGTGTACGGTTCGAGCTTCTTTGCGGCTGTAATGGAATTTTTTGATTTCGTATTTTTTTAACATTTTTAGTATTTTGTCAAAAACGGTAAGAATGAGATGGAACAGAGATCTTCGTGATTAGTTAGTTACCCGTTGGAAAATGTGGATTTTCAAATTGGTTGATCTGATTATTTTCGTTTGTTTTACTGTCCTACTATTACTTTTTTGGTGTAGTATTATATCCTACTTTGATTTGCACATGTAGATCATGGCTAGTGATTGCGGAGTTGTGGGGGCGGGCGATTTCTTGGGTAGCCTTCAAACGATAGTCTACGAACCGATGCCAAGTTTCGAATTCGATGTTATGGAGCACATAATTCCATATCCACATTGACGAAACAAGGAAACTGTGTCAAATCAATTTGATACTATAGAATTCATATACGTAGCGAAGTACTATGATCTAGTCGCCAAACATAGCTGCACTGACATTTACAACAGAAATTGCTACATCAGTCATTGTGCTGCTACCAAAAAGGTATTAAAACAGTGTTATTCGGCATCCTCGGTCAGCAGAGTAACGATCAATAGATCCTCCTTTATTAAGCTGCGCTGCAGTTCAAAATCAGCAAAAGTATCTACCGAGAAAATCTACGTCCTGGCCCAGAGAATATGTACTGTCTTAGCGTTGCTCATCCCCAAATTCTTCAACGAGAACGAACCGAGCAAGATTCCAACCAAACAGATCTGAAATTGACACCGGATGCATATAAACCAGGGATCATGAGAAGTTCAAATGTTGTCGCTGGAAGCCCATAAGCTAAGGAAGGATATTGATGCTTACCACTAGTCAAACGCGTACGGATCGTCTGCATATGGATCGAGACCTCCTTCTGAAAACAAATCACCTATGTTCGAAGGACGTTGAGTGCTCGTTTCTCTCATCCGCTGAGGAAAGAAAGAACAAACCATGTTAAATGTTAAAGCAAAATCTAGAATGAGGCGTCCTGCCTCTTGAATCTCATCCAACGGTTTCAACTACCAAGATGGCTGCTTGATTCAGTCCCTTCCCTACTAGCATACATTTTTCGAAATTCTTCTAATGACATACTTGAGCAAGAATTTAAGACATACAAGTCTTGCAATTGATAAGAACTTCTGAAAAAAGAGAATAAACCATTGCACACAAAAATAGGGAAAAAACTTCTAGCCTACGCCCTGCATCCAGAAATAAGCAAAGAAACACCATGTAACAAGGCTACACTCGTTTAGAGTCATTTCGAAACCGTGAACATAAAAGTCTTAATCCTTGAAATTGTGGTACGCAGCCAACAGCCAGTAAAACCCAATTTTTTTCCTATGTAGAAGACTGCTTATTTGTGTGAACAATGCATTAAAAGACGCCAAAGATGTTTGTAGCAGATTCTGGCTCTCAAATGATAATTTTCGAGTGGCATCACATGTCCTTACCTTGCCGATACTTCTTGGAGTTATAGCCTTTGGTGTGTCCCCCTTCTTAGGTTTTCTTGGGTCCTGTGTTAGGAAACAAACTAAAAACATTAGAAGCTGAGCATACATAGCAAGCATATGTCAAAAGCTTTGCCCAAATAACTTGTGTGTATACCTGAAACATGAATGTGCTCCTTGTCTTCTTGTGTTCAGTAATTGTCCTCCCGTTACTGGTCTCGACCTTGTACTCATGGTGAGTTACCTGAAGTGTCATGATGCACAAAAGGTCAGACGACAGATGAAAGTTGAACTAAAAAACTGCACAAAAATAATAGTATCAGGTGAGAAAACCATGAAAACAATTACTTTCTTGTGGGGCTTTGGAATACTCATCACGCTTCCAGTTTCAGCATTCTCTACTTTCTTCATTATCTTTGACGCTGGTGTTTGGGTGATCCTTATGTAAGATGGATCCTGTAAGACAAAAATCACAGTTAGCCAAATAAATGACATCTTTCATCTCAAAGCGGGGTATCATGTGCTTTTTCATTCATGGAAACCTTCTCTTCATCCTCCTGTCTCATCAACGTGCGACGGCTTCTTTTAGCACCTCCATGATCTCTCCTCTTGATTGATGAGACGGAGTAGTCCTGCAACCATCGCCAAAGATCAACGTTGTAATGCAACGACATGAAACTTATCCTGCCTCCAAATGATTTTTTCGGATCGTAATTCCAACCAATGGTCCAATCCTTTACAACTTTCTATTTCTTTTTTTGAATGGAATAGTTACGAATTCTATAATTTAAATAAACTTGGATCCAACCTTGCAGATTCCATTTGCCTATTAGCTCATCAAGTATTACTGTCATACTTGAGGCAAAAAGGATTAGTTTTATAAGGATACATCAGACAATCGTCTATAGTAGATGACAACTATGATATGCTGAAAATCTGTGCTACCCACTCCAGGGAAGTCATGAATCAAGCATTGGTTTAGTTATAAGCGGACCAGTTCAAAATGCTTGAGCATACCTTTTTTGAATTTACTTCTTGCTCATCTTGTGGTTTGTCACCCATCACTTTCCATTGCAATTGCAACAGAGCACGCTGCCGCTCTTCCTAAAATCAATAAAAACAATAGAATCAGAAGTTCAAAGATGTAGCTTATATAGTACTTTGCACAACAAAGCTACCTTGGACTTCTGAAGATCAAGCTCCTCTTCAAGATGCTTGCACTCATCTTCATGCTGACACTGCAGAGCTTTCATTTGAACTTCATGTTCATTCCTGAGTTGCATTGTTCTCTGAAAGAAGCCGCGCACGAAAGTCAACAATCCGTATTCAGTTATCATAAAGAAGCCATACAGTCTGTTTACCTCTCTCAATTCACTTTCAGCTTGTAGTATAATACGTTTGATTTCTTCACTATGACTGTCTTTAAAGCTCGTTTCCCTTCTATCGTATTCTTGCTGGATCTGTAAAACCTGCATGATAAAAAGTGAGCTGGCTGAGGACCAACAGATATCATCTTGAAAGTTTTTTAGTGTAACTCCTGTAAATCTGATCTCAATGAATCTGGAAAATATTCTGTTTATTCTATCCGTGAAACAATAGATTAAAATCTGGAAGATTACCAACATACCCCAAGGAGCATACTGGGAAAAATGATTTAACTGATAATCAACTCAGAAAAGAGAATTTTAATGCATTCGATGGTCCAGATAAGCAATCTTAGTTATTAGTACTTTATGTTGCCTACCTGTGCAGTATGTTCCTCCTGAGTGTGCACCAGCTGCTGTCTTGCTGCTTCTCTAGATTCTTCAAACCTCTGCTCCCATTTGCTTTCCATCACTTCAATTAATTTGTCAACCTGACCATGTTAAACCAGTTAATAACAAAATCATGAATTATCATTCATGAGCTTCAAAGCATATGCTAACCTTTTCTTTCTCCATCTTCACGATCTCAAGCTTCTCGCTCTCGTACTTGCTTCGCATTTCATTGATTGCCTGCATAAGCGGCTTAAATGAGGAGCTGAAAATGGACAATATAAAGGCCGATTAAACCCGACTCAACCTGATCATTCCTCATAGAAATTTCTTTCAAATGCCTTGACAACTCCAGTTGTTTACTCTCCAACATCATGTCATACTGCTTCTTAGCCTCTGTCAGTCTGTTCTCAGTAGAAAGGAGCAGTTCCTCATTCTGCAACAATACAAATGTTCTCACGTTATATCTTGAGACAACAGAACCAAAATATTGGTATCTCTAACTTCTCACCTAAAAAGAGAAGAAAAATACTTATGCTCACCTCATTGATACGGTTCTCCAGAGTCTTCTCTCTGTCACGACATTGCAGGATGATTTGTTCTTTTTCCTCCAATGTATTGTCAAGCTCAACGATTTGTTTACCCAATGATTCTGCATTTTGATCTTGCTTCTCTATCTCCAGCTGCAAAGTTTCAATTCGCTCTGTATTTTGATTTAAATCTTCTGCAAATTTCTGAGCAATGTCTCTCTTCTCAATCTCAAGAGCTGATATTTTTCGCAACAAGTCTTGCTGCATAAACAAAAGAGTTGAGATCAGAATGCAGGTCAACTACAAGATGTGACAGCATAATAATGAGACAAAATGACAAACCATCTTATTCTCAGACAGTCTAGAGATCGTTGACATTTCTGCAATTTTAGCCTCTAAGTTCTTCGTGGTTATATCTGCTTCATTCTTTTTCAGCTTCAGAAGTTCTACTTCAGACTCCAATCTTCCTATCATCTCCCCTGCTAATCGGCATTCCTCTGAAAGCTTTTCCACGAGGGACTCTTGATCTTTCTGCAGTTCAAGGATCTTATTGTTTAACTCTTCGTTTAGTGATCCCAACTCATCCTTTTCTGACTTCACGAACACGAGTTTCTTGTTAAGCTGGTCGCACAGGTTCTTAGCGTGCTCATCAGCAAGAGTTTTCTCCTTGTGGAGCAAGCTAAAGCAAGTATCATAGAGAGAATTCAGTTCATCAAACTTCTTTGCAAACATCAAGCTTTGCTCATCCAGCTCACTCAGTTGAGAAGCACATAGACCAGCGAACCCTTTGAGGATTTCTATCTCTTGGAGTGACAAAGCCAATTTAGCAGCATAGTCATTGCTTCTCAGCTGAAGGTTGCTTTTGTCTTTCTCCAGTCTCTCTTGTGTTGAAGCCAGAATCTTGATTTGATCTTCCTTCAGTCTGAGCTCCAGTTGGACTTCTGCCAATTTACAGCTCAGATTATTTGTTGCCACTCTATTGACCTCCGCCGTTTCTTCAAACTTCTTCAACATGTGGTCTATGCACCAGAAAGAAGAATGAAAAAAGTCAAGGTCAAGGTTTCCTCAAAATTACAGGTGCAGCTTTTAAATATAAATGTGCAGCTTGCTGAAAGGTGAAAAACTGCCTCCAATGCTGCATCTGTTCTTGAAAGACTAACAAGATCACTTAAGAAGCATGGTCTGAAATTCTCTATAAATTTGTCTGCTTAACTCTGACTCTTTCCAATTCACCCTCTACTTTTATGGTCAATGACTTAGAAAGAGATTGCTTATTTACAATGGCTTCTACTATCTGTGATGGTTACTAATTCAAATGACATATTCTAGGAAGGACCTCATGTTTTGCCAGAAATAAGGCCAGAATACTGATATTAAATTCCTCAGTGCTCAATGCTCAGAGCAACTCCTTGCGTCCTTTTGTAAGAATCTCAGAAGATGCTCAGAACTAACACCGTAAAAGTAAGTCAAACAATATAATAAAACAATACAGCTGATGGACCACTGAAGCCAGAGATACCTGAACAATACAGTAGCCAAACGTCAAACTTTTGAAGCCGTTGAAAGTAAAACAAACAATATAATAAAACAAGGTCATGCGGGTGCCAAACATCACACCCTGGTATCTGAAAATAAAAGTTTCTGGCACTGGTACTCGAGGAAGCCAAAAGAATAAGAGCGGAAAACATCAGTACTTGCAAAAGGCTTTACCTTTTTCCTCTGTCAGCAAGACAGTTTTGCTCAGTTCCTCTCTGTATATCTTATTCGTCTCTTCTCTCTCAGATTTGAGCTTCTCCACTTCCTTTTCACCTGAGTCACAACATTTAAAGCTGTTGCCATGAGAAAATTACAGCTCCATTCAAACACGGGATTCTAGAACTGTCTAATGATTCATAATAAGATCCTTTTTCATATGGCAGAAGTAACATTTTAACTCACTGCTTACCAAAATGACAAACTCATATAATCCGGAAAAAACAGTTAGGTTGCTAGCTTGCCTTTTTCGTGGAAAATGAACCTCAAATAACTTACGGTTTTGGATGCTTTCCTCTGCTAGGGTCAGCTTCAAAGACAAGCAACTCATTTTTTGATTCAAATTATCTACAGCGTTTGAAGCTGCAGATAGTTTATGTTCAAAAACTTGCTTATCATTATCAGCTGCAGAAAGATGAGCAACTCTCAGCCATCGCAAGTACAAGAAAATCTAAAGATCAAATCATAAAGAGGGAGGGAGGGAGGGGGAGAGAGGGAGAGAACACCTACCATCCTGAACCTGACCGGCTAAAAGCTGCAACGTTTCCGTCAATTGATCGCATAGAGTCTTAGTTGAAGTAAACTTGGACTCCAGCCCTTTCCAGAGTTTCTCGTCCTCCTTTTGATTTACTCTCAACTTAGCATTCTCGTTAAAAGCATTCTGCAACTTGTCCTCTAATTCCCTTATATGATCCATTGCTTTCTTCAGCTTAGAATTCTAAATCAAGCAAAAAAAATCAGCCAAATAGACTGATCGCTCTCACTTAATATCCACAAAATCCACCACTTTTCCCCGAAGCATGAAACATCTCAGATCAAAAACAACAAACTCACATATTCTTCAACAAATTAGGGTTTATTAGAGAGATGTTAGGACCTACCGCCATATCCAAGTCTGTTTTAACGGAGGCTTGCTCTTTAACCAGCTTCTCTGCAACGAACAAAAAACGGCCAAAAATTCCTTAAAAATCCTCTAAAATTAACCAAAACGAGTCACTGAAGAAAATGAACATCAGATTCAAGTCGTTACCTGCTGTGAGCTTTAAGTTCGCGAAGCTCCCCGAGGAGCTCGAATCGGAGGAGGAGGGCGGGCGGGAAGGGAGGAAGGAGGATGAAAAGCTCTTCGAAGAGAGGGATTTGAACTGATCCAAGCTCTTCATCGTCGGAAGCCCGAGCTTCTGCATCTCGAAGTCTGATGATCTGGAACTAGAAGAATTGGGGAGGTAGAAACCCTAGAAATTTTACGATCGAACGGTTTTCTCCCTCACTGGTGTTTCTTTCTCGGCGAGCGTGTTCTTCGGGGAAGTTAAAAATGGGATTAAGCGCGAAATGGCGCGGATGGGAGGATATTTATAGGTGCGATTTATGGTAAAGTGCAAAACGCCGACGTGTGATCTCATGTTACTCGTCTATGTCAATAAAAATTAATTAGTTATATTTTTAGGCATGGAATAATTAAAAATCAAAATTTTTGTATTCAGAATGACGATGTGAAAATTTAAAAATAAGTAATACTATTATTAACACCTGAAAATATTTTTTAAATTCATAAGATATGTAAATATATATTAAAAATATCAAAAAATATGAAATCAAAATTTTCTAAACGATTACTAGTTATTAAGCTAAAGAGGTTATTAACATTTTATGCTGGAACATTTTTTTAAAAATTCATTAGGCTACAAATTTAAATACAATAAAATTGGAGAAGTTATACTAGCACTTGAATTATAAAAAAAATATAAACTCAAGTTATCAAGAAAGAAAGAAACAATATTAAATTCTTTTTGACAATTTTTATTTTACAAAATGTATCTATTCAAAAATTAATTAATTGGTGAAGTAATGCATGTCTCATATTAGGTAGTATTAAAAAAAGTTAAAAACTCATAAGTCGAAAATATATGTTATAATATATTTGAGATTCATTTAATTAATCCATGAATTTTGAAAAATCATAACTTCTTAGGGGGAGTTCAAAACTCATTAATTGGTGTGAGTCATTAATTCATATCTCAAATGACATATGAATTTATCTAAACAACTATCACTCACTTTAAATCCAAAATAGCCATAATATATACCAATTTCCACTTCATGCTAAATAACAAGAACATTAAATCTATCCCACCCACTCTACCCGACTGAAACAATTAACCCTTTTGTATAATTCAAATCATGTGATAATCCAAGATAAAAAATATTGATTAATTTTGGATGAAATTTGTGCTAGTTACATGGATTTAATTAAATGGAGCTGTCCCGACCAAAAAAAAATAATGTAGTTGTCATTCTTGCAACTTTTACCATTGTATTCAAAATAAAATTACTTCATGTTGATATAAAAGTAATTAATTTTTTTTTTCATTAGAGGCCAAAACCAAATTTTATTATTTGGTTTAAAGTTTTAGTTTACTAAGGCTCAAAGATAATAAATAATCATAAAAAGAGCCCTAGTTTTAATTTAAAGTTTTAGTTTACTAAGGCTCAAATTTTATTATTTGGGTTGGGGAGCGGGCCTGCTTCTTGACGGTTGCCATCAGGGACGGCGAGAACGGCGTCGTAAGGGAACCACAGAAGGAGTTCAACCGCAACAGTAACCGCTTTCGACGAAAAGGAATCGCTATTAACAACACCACCAAGCATATATGGGCAGGGGCCATCGCCGCCATGGTCTCCAGGTCGGGCCCACCAACTCTCCCCTCCCCTCCCCTCCCACTTCTTTCTTCATTTTCCTTCGATCTTGAACCTAACGGCTCCATTTCAGGACTTTTGTGTCGCCCTTGGAGCGGTTGATGCGGGAGTACATAGTCCTGGACCACGCAGTGGCTTCGCGGCTTCGGGAAGGGCAATCTCGTCAATATCCTGAGGTTTACTGCAGGCGCCGCTGCGGGGATCACCAACACCATACTCTGTTTGGCTCTTGACACTGTACGTACTTATATCCTTAGGTTTAGAGAAGTGCATTCGATGGTTTCGTAAGATCGCGTTCGGTCGGTCGCTCGCGTAGGCCTAGTGGTGGAATGTTGAATGCTGATGCCTAGCAGTTGATGGATTAAGTAATCCGGGGTTAGGTTGATTTAATAGGAGCCTGTTCGGCTATGCGAATTTGAACGTTGTAGAGAAGGGAGGAGCTGTTAGTTGAATGTTAAACTGGTCTTTCGGTGGTGTGTGTGTGTGTGTCAGATCAGGAACAAAGATGGTCGCGTCGGGTTTGGAAGCTCTAGGTGGGGTTTCTTTTCTCTTTACAAGGGCCTGGGACCTTCCATCGTAAGTATGATACCTTCGAGGGCTGTCTTCTTTTGCTTGTATGGTATATTGAAATCTGCTTATCTTCATTCACCTGAAGGCTGGAAAATAATTGAGCTTTATGAACCAGCAGGGGAAAAATTGAATGCTTTTGATCAATTAGAGTTAGGGCGGTAAGGACATTATTACTGTATGGTGCAGTTTCCGGTGCTTGTGCTGAAGCAGCGACGTACCCATTTGATGTGTTAGGAGGCAACTTCGACTACAAGTCCGGACAACAAATATGGGTGATGTTGCTAATTGTCTCGAACTAGTTGAACAAGGTGGAATTCCAGCTCTATATGCAGGAAAGCTTACTCCAGGTACAATGGTTAAAAACATTGTTCTGCAAGTCTCAAGTTGTATAAGTTATTATCCAAAAATAGGGAAGAGAATCCTTAAAATTAGTCTCCTTGTGGATATTATTAACAATGTTTGTTTTTGATAAATATTTCCCTTAAGCATGTCAATGTGCTACTTGAAGCAGTAATGGATAAATTGTCGGCTTGTAGCAGTGTTGAAATAAGTTTAACGGTAATCAAACCTTTCAGTGGGGCTTTTCAAGAGTATAATTAAATGCACACTACTCGCTTGATGTTTTATGCCCAGACTGCTGCTTCTCTTTTCTTTTTCAGTTTGTAGAATCTGGCTTAATAATAATTTGTTTCTGTGAAATATTCTCATTATGCCCGTCTTTTCTTATGAGACCAAGGGGTGTGAGGTTCCGTTTTCTGATATCTTGATGGTTTTATCTTCAGGTTCTTCCGTCAGCTGCCATTAGTTACTTTGTTTACGAGTGTATAAAGATTGTTCTCAAAGTAGAATGACACGAGATTTCGTAGACTGAAGTTTTTAGATGCTTGGCTGTATGGCAGAGTGGCTCAAAGATGACCGCGGGATGTAAACCTAGTGTAAGAATATAGCTAGTTGTTAACACAGACAAGATCATTGTTTGTCCTGAAACTTGGAAAAGGGAAAAAGTAAAAGAACTAAATTGATCTACGCAAACTTCCTTTCCTGTCTATCAGATTTTTCGTCCACGCTTATTTTGATGGCCTTGGTTGGAAGGAGACATCATCTTGAAGAATGATCACGGCTGTACCAGCTATGCATATATACATAGTTGTCATTCACCAAAATAAGTGAAGATCTACATAGTGTAACGGTGATGAGTTCACCAAAAAAAAATCTGAACGGTGATGAAATGCTTTATTCATCTGCTCCTGCGATGCTTGCTTAATAAGTTTGTTTATCTGGTTTGGTTTCTTATGGTTCTTGGTTGATCAGACGATCCCTGGATTTTCTGTTATAGGTGGGACCCATGTTGTAAACCTTGTTACGGAATCGCCCAGGCCCCATACATATGCTATGATCAGATATACGGGGAATGTCTTATTGTTTGTTTACAGTTAGAATTAAACAGCATCAAGACCCAACGTTAGTAAATTCCGGGGTTGTTGACAGTTGGAAGAAGTGCAGGTGCATTTGCTGGTGGCTGATGCCAAAATGAAATGGACTGGTACCTGCAAGAAAGTGACGTGTGTTAAAGATAATACCACATCGGAATTGTGATGTAAGTTGAGTCAGTTTATAAGTATGGATGATCTATCCACTCATTTTCTTGAGGTTTTCGTTTGTATATAAAGATTCTAGCGTGATTGAGAAGCAGCTTTCATTTTCTTCTGCAGAAAAGTGCAATGGTTAAGTGGCAATTCATCTGTCGAAACGAAGGTTTCCATTTCCAAACAATTTGATGACAAGGTATTTCTGGCATGAAGGAAAAAGGTCATCTTTTTTTTGAGGGGTAAAACACACATAGATTATATTATAAGCGAGAATACATGGCGATACAAAAAGATCGCAAGCACAATACAAGAAAGCCGATCAGAAATTGAAACTGATCCAACGAGTGCAAGGAAGCACAGGACGGGGATGATGGGCGATCGAAAAGGTCCTAAGACCATCGATCGAGGCGAAATCTGCCGAAACGAAGTTCGGTAAGAAAACCTCAAGACAAAGTCGAGAGGGCAACTGAGTGTATACAAGATACACTCAGCAGAGAGCCAAGGTCGACGTGAATCGACCGAGACAAGATTCTCCTCCCACACCTATTGGACAAGGAACAACATCCGAAAGGAAAATAGAGGCAGCAACAACCGAGGCAAGCAAAAGCAAAGGCAACAAACCGAAAGTCCAACAAAGCCATCAAACACACGAGGCCCGAAAAAAGAAATAGCACAAAAAGACAAAGCAAGAAATAAACAAGCACAACGGATCCAAACCCAGCCAGCAAACATCAGAACACTCCTCACTATACAAGCCCCAGTCACAACCTGCAACAAGCCAATCACTCCAATAGCCGACGGCAAACAAAGGACCTTCTTCAGCCAAGCGAGCATCCTAACGTGCACAGCCAAGCGAGCAACCTTCTTCAGCCGGGCTCGCTGGATGAGGAGCCACAACGGGGTCGGGAAGGGCTTCTGCTCTGACTTGTCTCTCCGGGACTGGGGGAAGACGACGTTGTCCTGGAAGGGGCAAACGGCGACGATGGCTTGGGCACGGTCCCGGTAGCGAAGGCCAGCGGCGAAGACGGGCGAGGCAAACTGCAAAGGGGACGATTGAGGAAAAGAAGTTGAAGCTAGCCGGGGCGCCGTTGAAGAGTCCGATGTCGACATCGGTGAAGAGGAGCCGGTGACCGGATCTGAGGAGAGGAAAGGACGAGATGACTGCGACGAGGACTGAGGCGAGGACGGGGGACTGAGATGACGGAGACGACGGCGAGGAAGGCGGACTGTGAGGGCGATGACCGAGGACTGAGATGACGGAGACGACGGCGGACGAGGAGGAAAAGCCGGACGGAGCCGGAGAAAAGCCGGACAGAGCCGGAGAGAGCCGGACGGAGCCGGAGAACGCCGGACGAAGCCGGAGATTAGGTGAAATATGGGAGACAGAGGAAGAAAACGAGGGAGAGGCGGTGGAGACAAGAGGATATTTTCAGTTTTTCACGGTTTCCAAGCCAGAGGAAAAAAGAGAGAGTCGACTCTCATCTAAAACTAATTTTATGTAGGAAAAAGGTCATCTAGATGGTAACACTGGTATTTTGATGAAATATCTAATATCTTCTTAGCTTTTGATATAAACTGCTTCATACATCTGTTTGTTTGTTTTTGAAGGGTGGATGGATCTATCTGCTGATCTGCCCCAAATAATGAAGTTAATAAGAAACTGTGGAGATTGTAGATACATGAGATGAGAGTGTATTTATGTTCTTTGGTATCTTTATTATTTATAAATTGTTGAATTGAAAACTTACCCGAATATACACAAGTTATCTACTAGGAGAGAAATCAAATCTAATTCAAAAGGGCAAATAGAGAGCTTATATATTCTAGAACCCAATTTGAAACGAAGTTTGATTGATTGGAACACTCCCGACAAAATTGGCAAAAGGAAGGAAGTACAACAAAGCAAATTCCGGTGTTACACTGCTACTTGGTTCAATTTGACTCGCACACGTATTAGTTATTTTCAGATTTGCCACCGTCATTAACACTTGGAAGTAATTAATTGGGCTTTCCAACATTCCACGCAGGCCCGTAAACAAACACAAACTCCGACAGTTTCCCCGTCTCTCGAAACAGCACATTGTAATAAATTCCCACTCCTCCATGTCGACGGCCGGCGACGGAGCCGTCAACGGCTTCCTCCACCACGAAGACGACGGCGAGGAGAAAGGCGACAACTTGAATTCCCTGAAGAGACTAAACTTCCCATCAAGCTCGTCCATATGGGGGCCGGACGTGGCTCCCTTGAGCGATTCGGATAAGCTCAGGAGGATCGTGACCGCCTCCGTTAAGGGCTTCTCGATTGGGGCCGGCCTTAAGGGTGGCCTCGCCTTGTTCTCTATCCTCGCTAGGCTCCGCCGCACCAGATCCCCTCCCTCCAAAAGGTACCCGCTCTTTTCTTTCAGGGGCTTGGGATTTGAGTTGGGTCTGATTATTGTTGGGATTTTTGTAGGAAAGTTGAGGTCTTTACGAACAGTGAGGCGATCGCTTTGGCTGTTAAAGAGACGCTAAGGTATGGGCTGTTCCTGGGTACTTTCGCTGGTACGTTTGCTTCTGTGGATGGACTTATAGGTAAACTCGGCGGCCATCGTCGGTAAGCTACTGATCGAGCTCTGTCTGTTTATGCATCCTGTCGTTCTTGGGTTCATCTGTTTGTTGATGCATCCTGTCATTTCCCCGGTTCTTAGGACTGCGAGATGGAGAGCCTTGGTCGCGGGTTTGATTGCTGGACCTTCAATGCTTTTGACGGGGCCTAACACGCAGCATACGAGCTTGGCGGTTTACATAATGATGCGGGCTGCGGTTTTGGCTTCTCGGTGTGGGATCAAGAGCAAGCGGTTTGGGAAATATTGTAAACCTCTCACTTGGAAGCACGGAGACATTTTCCTTATGTGTCTCTCCTCTTCTCAGATTTTGTGTGTATACCCTCCATCATTAGATGTTAAAAGCTAGTGTTTTTCTTTCGTCTCTTGTTCGTTCGGGGATTAATTGGGAGTTGACGTATTGCAGGTCGGCTTATATATTGAAGCAAGACAGTTTGCCAGCGTCTTATAAGTCCTTCCTTAACAAACATGGTGGGAAGGACCTTGCTATCCTGCATGGTGTGAGTGAAATGGCATGTGGGTTGCCTCTTACCAATTTGGATTCCATTGAAAAGTTGTACAAGTCCCTTGGCGATGACGTTAAGCTAGACCCTGGAATGAAGATTCCCTGCTCGGTGTGCATTCTATGGTCTAAGAATCTCATTCTTTAAGTATAATTCTACCTGTTTACATGTGTGATTGTAAAATTGATTAGAACTGCACTTATTTGCTATAGATTGTCATGTAAATGATTGTTAGGGTTGTTTGTGCATGGTAGTTTCTAGTGGAAGGACGATGCTTATCGACTTCGTGCAAAGTACCATGCATTGAATGAATACATACTTGACTCAGGTTACCTTTAAATATTTGCATGATGCCTTTCCCATAGTATTTGGTAATTGATTGATCTTGAATGCACTTGGAAGAGAAGTAGCGGATGTGGTTCTGATTAAAGTTGTAGTCATCTCGAAATCTGATTTTGAAGTCATTGATTGATCAGTTGCTAGTTGGTGGGCTAACTAACAGTATGTAGTTACAATTGGAGCGTCGATCATTCAGAATTCTGAATGACCTTGTGTAATGGCTCCCACCTCCTTTTGGAAGCAGGAGCACTTTCACAGTTGATAACTTTGTTCAAACAAATAGCTTTGCCTTCTTCCCTACAAATATTTATAGAGAGATGATATTTGTTATACGAGGTGTCACTAAACTTGAAATCCCTGTGCAGATGATACATGGGAATCAGTCATGTGGGGGACATTTCATTTCTTTTCTTGTTCAAGCGTATAAAAGAGCATTGCCTGTGTATCTTCCCGTGTATCTGATCCCTGCCTTAATAGTTCATCGCCAGGGACTTCTAAAAAGGTAATAAAACAAGGTTTCTGCGTTGTTGTTAGCTGCATTGGGTCCGGTTTGGTTCTTTATTTAACTTACGAAAACAAATCAGTTACTTAACTTGTTCATATTTCATTTTGACTTATACCCTTCATTTTTTGTGCTTGTTCAGACCTGATACGATACTGGGGAAGAGTCTTCTTGGTACTGCAAGATCAAGCTTGTTTCTGTCCGTATATTGTTCTTCCGCCTGGTTAGTATCAATTTCTCTTTTGTATTTACATTATTCACTTGCTCAAACGACATTAGGGGAGGCTGAGAAATGGGTATTCAGGTTTGGAGTGACCTAGACAACCGATGCAAATTGTCGTGAACTCGTACGTGCGAAATGTTTCTTTGGTTCATGAGCTTTCCTAACTGAAAATAGCGTGTAGGATGTGGACCTGCTTCTTGTTCAGACTATTCAAAAGATGCAATATACCAATGGTAGCAATGGGGACGGTGTGCAACTCTTCCTTTTCCTTCATAAACCTGTATAACTTTGGTTTTTCAGTTTCTCACGCCGTTGCTGATGTCTTACAGTTTCCTCCTGGCCTGGCACTGGCTATCGAGAAGAAAAGCAGGCGGATCGAAATATCCCTCTACTGTCTCGCACGGGCGATCGAGAGCTTCTTTACGTGTTTGGCGGATGCCGGATACTTGCCGCAGTTTGCGACCCTGAAACGGGCCGACGTGGTTGTCTTCAGCATCTCAACAGCCATCATCATGCACTGCTACGCACTGGAGAGGGATGTGTTCCGGTCCAAGTACCTCAACGTCCTCGATTGGGTGTTCGGCGTGCCGCCTCCTCCTGACGAAACCCCACGCCATAAGGATAGTTGACTTATCATATACTCATCATTCTTTAACCAAATTTTACGATATTTAGTTACATTTATTATTATTCGACCCAGTTCAAACATGATTGTAATGCTACAAAAGTTTGAAGAAAAGCCAATGTAAAACCCTAGATAAAGTTCGACCCAGTTCATTCTTGGGGAACGTGTTCCGCAGGAAGTCGGGGTTGAAGTCCAACTCCTCCTCCGCCTCGATCGTCAAAGGGTAGCATGTTGTGTGTGTCAGGTTTATGCGTCTTCTTTTTGTTCCCCTCTTTGGAAATTTACGAAAAAAACGACTGAATTTTAAAAAAGCTCATGCTGTGGGCTGGGCCTGGAATTTGAGAAGTGGAGCCTGTCTTAAGCACGACCAATTTAGAAACTGGCACGATTATGGTCTATATGTTTCACCGGTTCTTGCTTCAAATCTTAAACCCGAATTGCCAGTAAGATCAATTCTCATCTAAATGTTACCACATTGGGTTATTCGCTCAAGAGTTCTATCTTTGTCGTACCGTTTGATGTACGTAAGATGATAAGGAGTGATTGTTATAACAATCATAACAATCAAAATGGCGGCAAAGCTTTTAAGAATATTAATGCTACATGCTTGGAAACATTGTACTTGAAAAGAAAAAAAATTTAACATGCTTGGTATGTGCATCAATCTAAAAGCACAACGCATTATTGCTAAGCCAGGGGAAGCACTACATGGCTTGACAACAAAATAGTTGCAGCGAATTCCTTAGGAGGCTCCAACACTTAGAAGGAAACCCTTCAACGATCCAATTCATTAACCAAACATTTCTTAATAAAACAAGAGTGTATCACATGACACAAACATTACCAGCAATTGAAACAAAAAACCAGGTGCACAGAGACACAATTGACACTTAGCTTCTTCGTCCACAGCTCGTGATTAAGACGAAATGAACATCCACCACTTGTACAAAGCATAACCATAAATTGTAGTATAAGCAATCACTCTAACTGGATAAATCCTACTCCTGCAAAGAGAAATCAGGAAATGGAAGATTAACCACTCAAAAAATATATATTCTTTTTGTTCTTTTAATACGTGTGGTTTACAAAATCACATGTAATTCAAATTAGATAGAGCATTACTTTATAAGTTCGAATTATGAGACTCACTACGTTGAAGTTATGTTGTTCTTTTCGATGTATGATATTTATTATTAGTACATGGTACAATTTATAATTTTGCTAATTGAACATTGCCTCAATATGATGTAAGTTTAGGTTGATACTAATCACTTCTCATAAACAACATTTTCGAGTCATATTCATTACTCGTGACAAAGTAGGTCAGCAGAGACAATTTTTTTATAAGTTAAATTTTTGTATTTCTCCCAAAAATGCCGAAAGTATTTACATCATTATTACATAAAGAACATCACTATTATCTAAGATACTTGAATACAAATCAGTACATATTCCACCATGTATCCACCTACAAAACCCTTAATTCCTACTAAATTGGCTCAAAAAATGCCAGCTCGAAGATATTAGCGACACTTTTTTTTTACATAAGGGACACTTCCAAACCGAATTCTATTTAATGATAAAAAAAAACTTTTTATAAAAAAAGCCCCAACAAAGGCCGGTCAAATCTTTTATGATGTATACAAATCTCCAAAGAATTATAGATCTTCCGAGTCAAGTATTATGAGACTATTTCTCGATCAGTGTGTTACATCTTTGTATGTCCCCATATGGACGGACCATAGATTAGGACATTATTTAGCCAAACTTTATCTAAGAATGGTCGTCAAATATTTCTAATTTGGATTTTTTAATCTTTCCCCTCTATCGTGTCCATTCGGATCCTACTCGGCCAAATTTGAGACTTAACATACGAAACCACACTAAACACAAATATCTTCACCGACACTTGAGCTAGGTTTCAATGGCGGGTTTTACACGAACCAAGTTAAATAAAACAATCACTTAGGCCCAAGAATAAATAAACAAAAATACATACCGGAGGGATCTCTGGGAGAGAGCCAACTTCTCTTCCTCAGTACAGGGAGAGGTCCACCGGGAGAAGTCCCGATCGAAGTAATCCCAGTCAGGTAGGAGGACACCGGCGATCCCAAACAAGCCGACCAAGTAAGTGACCCACGTCTTCTTCCACGACTGCGTGTACAGCCACACGGCCACCAGGAACCCGGCCAGCCACACCAGGCACGTCCTCAACGCCGCGTCGTTCCCGCTCGCTGCGCTGGCCCTGCCCGCCATTTCATGCGTATGCATGTATGTACGTACGTAGGTACGTATGTATATATGTATAGGTCGGACCACAGTTAGAAGATGAACACCAAAAGAGGGTTTTGAAGGAAATGGAAGGTGGACAAAGGAGGAGAGTTTGGTGAGTGTTTAGGTTGGAGATGGTATTAATTGTCGTGGATCGGAACCTTAGGGGGGCGGGGTAAGATAGGGATGAGGTGGTGGTTAGGAAAGTGGCGTGTTTTAAATGCCCGGTTCTTGGTTTTATGTTCGTGTCCAGTTACGTGGCAGTTGGCATCCTGTAACCTGGGAAAGTTGTATCACGCGTCTTTATATTTACGGATTTCAGATTAGGTTCGGAACACTTGGAAGTCGTTAAATTTTGAGATTAGATTCGGGGCAAACAATAGCAAGTCATTAAATTATGAGATATTATGGTTAAATATGTCTTGTCATCTGCGCAACAACCTTAATCAAATTAATCCAGCTTTGGAATAATAAATTGTGATTCGTCAACTAAACTTGTTCTCGGGTTAATTTGGAAAAATGATTGTACAATAAGATTTTTTTTAATTTTCTTTGGGTTCGTTGGGAATAATCTGGCCAGAACGGATGGTTTGAGTCAAAATATTGACCAACTCATTTGGTCGGACTGGATTTGATCAGGTTAATCGAGGTGTTGGCATAATGCTATAACCACTTTTTGCAGTCGGGTTCAACTAGGTGGTTCGAGTTAAAAATGATTTTTATAGTCTGGTGTGACCAAAATTTTTATGATCGGATAAAATCTTGTGAGACCTAGCATTTCAAGTCAAAAATTGACAAACCTATCTAATCTAAATGGAATTTGTCTAGTTTGTAAGATGGTGGCCTAACCTCCTTCCCCGACCTGGATTTTATTTCGAATTGGATCCAACCAGGCAGTTCAAGTAACAAATGATCAAATTATTTGGTTTGACTAAATTTAGACTGGTCGGGTAAAATCTAGACCAAAGGAAGAAAAAGCTTAGACCATCCGCAGGGGGATCGTGTGATCCCCCGCCATGCTTTGGGCTCCAATTAGCGGGGAGTCCGCACATTTCCTAACATGTGCAAAGAGTTACATGTCATGAGCTCTCAGAGAGAACTTGCGCCATGTTGGCAATTCTGCCGCGTGGCGCACTCTGATTGGGTTGCATGGCTTTTTTGCCTACTGCATAATTTTTTTGCCTCTCATTTGGAGAAATTTTTTAAAATGTTTTTAAAAAACTTTATATCATTTTGCACTATTCTGTTAGAACAAACTATTTTTCTATGTTTTCAATAATTTTATAAAACTATTTGTATGTAATTATCTAGTTAATGTAATGCTTTCCATTTTTATTTTTATGTAATTTTAATTGTAATTTGACAAAATAAAGTTAATTACTTAATTTATGTACATATAATTAAGTAATTTTTAATTATAAAAAAATTATGCAAGTTAATGCGAATCTTAAACTCTAATTCTAAATCCTAACCCTAAAATTAATTTTATAAAATTAATTGGATACAATAATCTAATTTATGTTGTTTAAATTATATACTAAAAAATTATATAATTTGATATAATTATTTAATTGGACAAATTTATGTGCACATGCATTTATGCAATTTTGGTTGGAACAATATAAATATGTTGAAATAAGATAACTTAATGTAAACTCTATCCTAACCCAAAACTTATATCCTAAACCTTAAATTCTATTTAATTTTTAATTTCATGTATTTTTCATTCAAAATATTTATGAGTAATTTTGTATTTCAAAAAATTCTTATTTTGGTTAGTTCAAAATTAGTTTTATTGTTTTTAAATTCGTTATAAATCATATTTGAATTTGATACAATAATTGTGTTAAAAATAAGCTGAGCTGAGGTAGAGACTGATGTGAAATTAGAGTAATGGATTCACTGTTGTGGAAAAAAATTGAAACTGGTACTCTCAAATTTACGTGAACGAGAAAAAAAAAGTGAAAATTCCTATTTAGAATGGTATTAGACAACTCTTTCAGGCCACAATCTATAAACCCAGTACGGGTTGCAACATAAATGATTCATTCCATTGGGCTGGGCCTTATATACTAAGTGTAAAGTTAAGAGAAGGGCTGCTACTAAACTTGTCGGCCTCCGAACAAGGCCTAATTAAAACATCTTGGTTGTGGATTTCGGTTAATATTTTCTGATGCGTTTTTGGGTTCTCCCCATAATCGAGATGTGTTTTGTTCGATCTGTAGTTATCTCTATTAACGATAAAAGTTATCTTCATTACAAACAATCCAAACAAGAGCTACAAAAGAGAGAAAAAATGGTAATGTCATCAACTAGTCTCTTTTCTAAGTGCCTATTTCATATATAGATTAAAAGAGCTGGTGGGTTCTTGTCATAAAAGGATGCCATGGTGCTGGTCAACTTAATACTAATACAACTAAAGTCTTTTCTAGTATATTTAGCTACAATGGGAACATATAGCTATATAAACACATTGCATCCAATGAACCAACAATTAGTTTATGTTGAGTCAACACATACTTGTTTGAGTTGTTTCCATTTAAAATGGATGGATGGTAATTGATTAAAGTGGTAGTATACTGAATTTTCATAAGGAATCATTTTAAGTCTTATTAACAAAAAAAGCACTATAAAAATAGCCTTCTAAAAATAGGATTCATGGTGCTCATTATCGATGTCAGAAGTTAAACGAATTGCAAAAAATAAATGTTTATTGCTGGGAAAGAAAGTTCTTTCATATTCGAATATCTTGTGTCACCATCTCAGTGGCCAAAACCAAACTCATTTCTTCCTTCAATAATTGTTGGAATAGACTTCGCATAAAATGAATTACCTCTTTTCAAGGGTAGAAAACGAATTACCTAGGTTATATAAGTTTTGCAGAATCATATGAAGACTAGAGAGGTGTATATCTCCCTGTAGCTAGATTAGGTAGCATAACAATGACCACCTATCTAGCCAGCATTACATTACTTATTTATTTATTTTTGAATTACAGTATTAATTTGGGTTAAGGAGGTCAATTTATTTATTATGTAATTATAGTATTAATTTTTATATCATCTTATTTTTTTACTGGGATCAATGCAATTCTTTACCTGTAAAGAAATTGTTCCGAATTTTTTTTCACATCATTACTAAGTGCTTAATTGGCAAAATTATGTAAATACAGTGGCTGCCACTAGAGTCACAGCGGTTTTCCTTTGGTTGGACCGATATTAATAAAACAGTTGTTTTTTTGTTTATGGCTATATATATTATAGTCAACCAAAAAAAGTCCAGTTTCATATCAAGTTTTCGTAGTCCTGATTAGGTGACCCACGAGGATTTCCTTATACAAGTTACTCTATGGATCAGGTAATATGGGACCACACTCTTCCATTTTCTATAAGCTCAACTGCAGGTCTTTTATGATTATCTTAATCAAGAATTCTCCTCCTACCAAAAACATTAAGAGCTTCCCTTTTTACAAAATAATTATTTTTAATTAGAGATGTATCAATTTTTGCAAAGTGTTGATACAATGGGATAAAACTCAGATTAAGTTAGTTATAAGGCAACATCAATTAGTACATTGTTTTGTTAGTCGTTGGTTATTGAATTTTACTCAAAAATAATAGTTGAACTTACTTGAGCTTGAATTTTCGTATTTCCACTGTCTTACGAAGTTAGCTTGTGATACCCCGTATATGAATTGTGTGAAAGGTTTAATTGATTTGATTGTTACAAAAAATACCAACAAGCTGCACCTTCTTTTCGGGCACACATCCTGAAAGAACTCCAAGGTTAAACGCGTT
>SOPF01028743.1:24928-37327 GCA_012979155.1 Hypericum perforatum
TTCTTTTCGGGCACACATCCTGAAAGAACTCCAAGGTTAAACGCGTTTGGCCGAGGGTAGGATCAGGATGGGTGACCTCCTGGGAAGTTTCCCACGGTGCGTGCGAGTGAGGACAAAATACGCTGAAAAGACCCGTGTTGATACAGTGGAGCCAGTCGGTCAAATCACGGGGCGTTACATAGCTATTGATTAATATTTATATTGTTTTCGCTAAATAATTTGGGTCCAACAACGAAGACTTTCAACATTCTAAATCTGGAATTATATTCAGAGTGTCAACACTCGGCGGCCTTTTTTTTTCCGTCGTGAATTTTACTCATTAAGTTTTATTATGATTGAATCTTTAGTGGGACTAGGACTACAACTTCGTAGTTATAAGTATAAAATAATTCATCTTTTCTGGGTTGTAATACTTGTGGATATGTTTACCATCCCATCTATATGGTTTGGTCGTACATATTCACTTATACATAATAAAAACTCTACCACTGAAAAAAATAATAACATTCACAAGAAATTTATTCAAGAATCCAAAGACATTAATTTTAAGTTTGTAAGTTAAAATTTTAGTATCTAACCGATAATTAATAGATTTGAAACGAGATTGAATTCTATGAGGACTAAGATTTGGTTCTCATATTAGGACTAATAAATACAATTGGAAAAAAAGATATTTAGAAAAAAGTCAAAAATAGTAATAACTAATTTCATTTTAAAAATAATAAAATTCTTAATAATTAGGAAAATCTAAAAGAAAAAAATCATAACATATTCTTTCTCTCTCCTCCTCAAATCTCCTCCGACTTTCTTCTCTCAGCCGACCATCCTCCTCCAAGCTGCCCTCCTCTGTCCTCCTCGGTCGACTATTCGTTCTTCTCCTTCTCCTCTCATCTGATCATCCTCCTCCTTCATGGTAGTGGTTTAAATGACAATAATAATGTTTCAATAACATTGGTTTTATTTGTAAGTGATATTACTTTGTCTTGTACAAGATACCAATTTGAGTTATTAGTGGCTCTAGTTTGGGTTGTAAGTGACACTAATTTGGATTACTAGCAGCACTAATTTTAGTTGTAAATAATACTAGTTTAGATTGTAAATGATACTAATTTGAGTTGTCAGTGACACTGCTTTTTTTCATAAGTAACTGTAATTTAGATTATGCATAACACTAGTTTGTATTGTATGTGATGTTGAAAGTGACTCTGGTTTGGGTTGATAATGGCACTAGTTTTAGTTATACATTATACTAGTCTCGGTTGTAAGTGACATTAATTTTGGTTATACGTGACACTGATTTTTGTTATACGTAAAATTGATTTGGGATGTAAGTGACACTAGTTTGAGTTATTAATAGCACTAATTTTGGTTGTAAGTAATACTAGTTAGGTTATAAGTGACTTTGATTTGAGCTGTTAGTGATATTAGTTTGGATTGTCAGTGACACTGATTTTTGAGTGAGACTTGAGATAATCTACAATTTAAGAGACAATGATCATCATGTTTAATGACACTATTTTTGTAATCAAATAATATTGGTTATAATGTCCAGTAACAGCAATAACAGTAGTTGTGAAGTTTGCTAATGTTGGTTGTTAAATCATATAAACAACAAACACATAATTTAAGTTTGAGTTAAAACATACACTCTTAACACAAAAATTAATAATGTGATAAATGAAAACTAGTATCGTTATATTAAAAAATCATTCTCTTAAAACATAAAATCAATATCGTGACACAATAAAACCAATATCGTGACACAATAAAATTAGTCTCTTTAAATATAAATTAATTTTATGACACATCAAAACTAGTATCATTACACAAAAAGTTAATATCTTGAAACATAAAACTAATCACGCGACATAGCAAATCAATATGATTACATATTAAAATCAGTATCATGATTATACACAAAACTAGCATCGCCATATTCACAAACAAAATGTAATTCATCGTCATTTCCATAAACAAAATGTAATCCATCGTTATCACACTCATAAAAGAATTTGTATCTTGTGTGCCAAAGTCCAGGAATGTGTAATTCTTTTTTATATATAAAATATTTTCAAACTAATAATAGAAACTAGCCTCATAACTATTTTAAACCAGTGATATTATATTTGCAAACTAATATTCGTCGAACCAGTCTCATGACTATTTCAAAATGGTAATATTATGCATGTAAATCAGTGTCATCAATGAGTCAAACCAGTGTGATGAACACTTAAAATTAATATTATATACAAGCAAAATCAATATCATATACAAGTAAAACCAGTATCATAATAAAAAAAATAGTATCACACACAAACCAAACTAGTGTTACATACAACATATACTAGTACTACATATAAGACAAACTAATGTCACACCAAACACAAACTAGTATCACACACAAGTCAAATTAGTGTCACATACAACATAAATTAGTAGCACATACAGATCAAACTAATGTCACATTCAATACAAACCAATTTCAAGTACAAGCCAAATCAGTATCATATGCAGCACAAATTAGTATTAAAAACAACGCAACCCAACATTATATAGAAGTCAAACTAGTATCACACATAAGCTAAATTAGTATCACGAATAAGCCAAACCCAAAAAATCATAACTATTGAATTATCAATATCAATTAAAAAAATCATAATTATCGTGAATAAAGAAATTTGGGGGAGGACCGTCCACAAACAAAGATTGCATAGAGGGGCTTGATGTTAGGGATAGGGCAGGCAAGGCAGATGAGGGAGCTATTGCTACTTTGGCAAGGCGAGACCTATTAAGAAGAGTCAGGGAAGAAGGACAGTCAGTCAGGATGGATCAAAAAACGAGGAAAAACTCCAACTCCAAGGGACGGCCATGACTACCTCACAAGTCATCAAAGAAAACCTTGACCGCCGGTTGGGAGGAGGTCATTGAAAGAGGAAGGAGTTAAGATCTTGAAAAAGGGAAAAGTGGAAAGAGGAGAGAAAAGGAAAAAAAAAAAGAAAAGGGAATAAAGGGGGGGGGGGGGGGGGGGGGAAATTGGAGAGTTCACGAGGAAGAGAAAAAAAAAAGAAAATAATGAAAAAAGACACGAGATTTTAGTATTTGTCAAAAAAATCAAAAATAACCATCGAATCCACTCTCCATTGGCGATTAGTTCACTCATTTTTAGCATCATTTCTTCGTGCGATTTTGTCCAAATTTAATCTATAGCTCGGTGTGCGTGTTGCAAATATAATGGAGAAAGCTATAACAAAGACAAAACTTGAGTACTCCCAATAAATAGGAAACAAAACCAATGAAACTTCCCTGCATGTAATTAAATCATTGTGTGTGACATATATTTGTCTTTTTATGCTTGCATCAGGAAGCAAATCATATCGGTGCCTTTTTTATGCCAATTAGTAGATGACAGAGTACTTTGGGTTTCAGATTGTTTTGGTTAGAAACCTATTGAAGGAAGCAATAGTCACTGACTTAGACTATTCAAATTTTAAAAAATTAAATTATTTATGTGACATCAGAGACAAACTATGTTAAAATCATGCATTTTCACCCGACAAGGAACCTTGGTTGAAAGACCAAGATCTTCAGTGCTTATGTATGACTTGTGTTTTTTTTTTCTACGGACCAATTTGAGGAAAACGTTAATGTTTAGTTTTATATATATATATATATATATATATATATATCTTTTAATTGGTATTTTGCTCTAATTTATAAGGTTATCGAATAAGTTTTAGTTTAATTATGTTGGTTGCTAGAATATGCTTATATTATGAGTAACTCCGGAGAAAAATTTAATTTCCCGTTCAAGTAATATGATTATACTGTCTATGCATACAATGTCTATTTTTTCTAACAAACATAATGAAAGTTTGGAATAATTTCAAAATAGATGACTTCCTAAATAGTTTCTTATGATGCATATAAATAGGGAAAAATATACTAAAAAAACTTCTTGACAGTCTATGAAAATAATCGATCAGGTAATAAAATATTCTAATGATACTTTTCTAATATTATGTGAGAATTTTATATATAAATTAACCATAACCCGCTTTCCATTTGACGTAGTAATAAATTTATGCGTGTGTGTATGTATATATGTGTATATATGTGAATTTAATGAAGAGAAAAAAAAATTGGTTTAATTTTTGACATGTAAAAAATTGGTACAAGAGTTTACTTTTTTAAAAAACCAATGCGGGTAGGAAACTTGAGGACGTTGACTACCATCTCATGCACAGGGAGAAGAGTGGGATGTAATTGTTTACTTAATGGGAATGGTCATTGTCATTGCTCTGGCTGTTGGCTCCTTGATAACGACACTAACTAATGTTGACTATTTAACAAAGTTTTTCAGTTAGGTTTGAAACATGGGTGGCTTGTAGATGAAAGGCATCCTGCTTTGTCCAAAAGGTGAGTTAATAGATAGGATAATTGTATAATACCAATTTTAGATTGGCCATTGTCACTTGCTAACAACACTAATTTGAGATTGGCCGTGTACAGACTTGTCCTCATAATAATTCAACTGCACATTACCTGGACATGTAAAAAGATTTTTTAAACTCTCGTAATAGTATTTGTAATGGTCCACATGCATCCAAAATATTACCTAGGCGGCTACTAACATCAATTTGAAACATTCTCCAACAATTTATTCTGCTGAGTGGTCGAATAATTTTTAAAGGAAAAACAAGTACCTAGTCGGCCATTATTGAAACACATTGGTTAACTTGTGCCGCCAAGTAACCGAGTAACTCTACGTGCACAATAAAACGAGAAAAGAAGGCAAGATTCCAGGGGGAGAAAATTCTGTAATAGAACAAGGAGAGTAAAGACAAGATACCAAACGAATGCCGACACAAAAGAAGCAATTGCTCACAGCGATCGAGCATGTCTTTTGCAAAGCGTGTATAGATGTGTTACAAAAGAAGGGATTACATAGAGAAAGGTGGCGGCCGAGGTAACTGTTGGGTCTAGGGATGGCAGAAATGCTCATACCTGCGGGTCGGACCCTATCCTTACCCTGTAGGTCGAGGGTCTGTTGAATTTGACTGGGTCTAGGGTATGATATGGATATGGATCTACATTTGAAGGTAGGGTCTAGGGTAAGGTATGAATCCTATGAATTTTTACCCTACCCTTACCCATTTACCTTAATTTAGACCCTAATTATACTTATTATTATTTTTTACTTATAAATTAATTACACTTATTATTATTATTTTTACCCTATCCTTCACATCCTCCCTTAGTCGTTTTAATTTTTTGTTAAAATAATTTAAGCATCCAAATATTTATTAAACCAACCATAATTTTGAGTCTAATATAATTTACAAAACCATGTTAAAATTTTCAACAAGTATTTAATTAAATTCATAATAGTAGAATTTAATATTTTTTAGTTAAACCAATTGTTAGCTTCGCCTTCTACTAATATATATATATATATATATATATATATATATATATACATATATATATATATAATAATGTAATGTTTTGGTCTTAATTATTAGAAAATTCGCAATTTATGTATCATCTTTACAACTTCTCTGTGTTTGTTTTTCTACTATCCAATGTGGTCCTGATGGGTGCCAACATTCAGTCTATAAAGGCTACATTTAATTAGTTCGTACCTTCTAGTTTATTATTAGTTACAATAAAAGGTACCAACAACTATAATGTTTTGACCAGATATTTGATACGAAAGTGACAATAGAAATTTTTTGAAAAGTATAGTTGGTAAATGAATCTCTTAATTATAATATTGTAGCTGTATTTTTAAGTGAGGGGAAAGTTAGCCTTAAGGAACTTATAATTTTAAGCATATTTAATTTAGTACATTGTGGTTTAGTTTAATTTTTCAGATAACAGAAATTTTGACAAATAGATTTTTAACTATAGTTAATTTTTAAATCCGATTATGGACATAAGCGCCACATCATATCTTCTTATCTCAAGTGGTATTTGTGTGCAAACTAAGAAACCTATTTTTTAATGAATTGAGAATATTGTTAAAAAAAGAACAAATTATTTAAAACCCCAATTTGCATATCCTAATTAAAAGTTCCGAATCCCACAATAGGGAAACCTTCCCAATATTGTTACAGACCCACCCCCTCTCCCTCTTTCACCTTATGCTCTCTACCTCCCTCGACTCAATTTTTAATGCACAGGCTAGAACATTAATCTCAGTCAATCAACGAACGAAGCATACCAAATGATCTACATACATAATCAAAATGAAAAACATATTTAGAAGTCATTTTTTAAACAGTAAATTTAATTTCAAAACCATTAAAGATGCATAGAGCATCTAGAGAAGAGCAATTACAAAAGAAAAGCAATTACAACGCAGGAGCAAGATATTCTCAAGCAACTTTCAAAGTGGGCTGTCAAGAGACTCGAAAAGAGACATACCCTCAAATCACAAATTTTGCAAGTGATTTTTTCAGATAAAATAGTAGAAGTTAGTAGATAGGTCTTACCTTACATGTTCTATTCAAAAATAAATTTTCTATGTTAAAAGATATTTAGATCTGAATTGTTCATGAACCTCTTTTATTAGGAGTTGAATTTAATTGGTGGTTTTGTTAACGGTGTCTAATTAATTCATGAAATTTGAACTGAATACCTTCTCTTTGAAAAAAAAAGTGCCTTCTTACCACCGATTGTATTGTCGTTCAAGTTTTTATATGAAATCAGCCCAATATTCGTAACATCTCGTAATTCAAACAGTATGACCATAATTTTTAGAAAAAAATATTTGTAATTACAACAACTAGCATTGGTAATTCTATCCACATCATAATTTTTAATCAGTCTCTCTCTCCAGGCGGCCGCTCATTATTAATGTTAATGAAAATTATTTTACTTGTACATGACACGAGGTGTTGTCCTATTGATAATGCTTGTTTCGGTGTCATTGTAGACTTAGTATAACCTATAGTAATTAATACAGAACACTATCAACAAATTGAAAGATACCTTTCTTGTTTGTATATTTATTTTCAAGAAATCCGATAAAACGTACACAAGACCGCGTAAGACATGAAGCCATGCAAACAAATGAAGAAGAAATTATATACAACGTTGCGTGCATGGAATTCCTTTGACCAACCGTCACCTGCCACCATCTTCTATATTACGCGATTCATTATCATAATATTTGTGTTTAAATAAATACTGGATGAGTAATTGGTCAAAAAATAAGAAAAATCAGTTGTTCAATTCCGGAATCAATTGTGTTAGGATATATATTTTATCATTACTGTTTATACTTAACCCAAGATTCTCATGTATTTTGAGATCGCATAAATTTATCAAGATATAACTTTTTGTAAATATTAATCGACTCTAATATCATATTTGAAGCAATTTATAGATTTTATATACCAATTCAAAGATCTAACAAAAATCTCAATAAATCGAGTTTTAAAAACAAGAAGAAAAGGACAATCAATACTAAATTAATAACTACATTTGTTTTATCAACAGTAAACAAATGGAAAGCCTAGTGTTAAGGCCAGGTGGCTGGTAAGTGATTGGATCTTGGTAAACCAAACATGAAAGTGAGGAAATGCATTTTATAATTCGATAACCCAGGACATGCAGCTGGAAGCAAGGTTGGCTGTATATATATAAGAGCCATGCATTATTGGTGAGAGCAGAGGGAAGCAACCAAACTTGGAGGGAAACAGAGAGACAGATTTAGAGAAATCCAATTTTCAGGAGTTAGAATAATGGGCAGGTCTCCTTGTTGTGATGAGAATGGCCTTAAGAAAGGACCTTGGACTACAGAAGAAGACCAAAAGCTTAAGGAACACATTGAGAAACATGGCCATGGAAGTTGGAGAGCCCTCCCCAAGCTTGCAGGTATGTAAAATACAACATCTACATAAACATTTCTCTAAATTTTCTATTAAACAAGGTTATTGATTGACCCAGTTTTCTTCAATTATTTTGCAGGTCTAAACAGGTGTGGAAAAAGCTGTAGGCTAAGGTGGACCAACTACTTGAGACCTGATATTAAGAGAGGCAAGTTCTCCCAGGATGAAGAGCAAACAATCCTCCACCTTCACTCCATCCTTGGAAACAAGTAATTAATTAAGAACCAATTCAGATTAATTCAAGTCTTGATCTTCAATTATTTACCAATATGATCAATTATTAACTTGTTTGAGTTTTTCCATTGCAAGGTGGTCAGCCATTGCCACTCACTTGCCAGGGAGAACCGATAACGAGATAAAGAACTTCTGGAACACCCACCTAAAGAAGAAGCTGATCCAGATGGGGTTTGATCCAATGACCCACCAACCAAGAACAGATCTATTTGCCAGCCTGCCTCACCTAATTGCCCTACTTAACCTCAAGGAGCTCATGGAGAATCACCCACAGCTGGATGAACATGCTTTAATATTACAAGCAGAAGCTTCCCAGTTGGCCAAGATCCAGTACCTCCAATGCCTTCTCCAATCTTCAACTCCTCCGATCACTAGCACCAACCATTTCTCCTCCAATGCCATTGTCACAAGTACAGAGATGGACCTTCTCAAAGCATACTTTAACTCATCTCTTAATCCTCAAAACAATACCTCCTTTGGAAATATTTCTCCCTCTCAACCACTCCATCACCAGATATCTGACCCACAACAAGTCCCTTTCAGCTATCCACAACTTTTGAATATTGATGATCAGATGGGGCAAGCTGGTCAAATGCCTAGTAGTTGCTTGGTTGAAATGATTAGCCAAGTAGAGAACAGCAACAAAAATAATAATAATAATTATAATGATAATAGCCCATCTGATCATGATCATAGTTTTTGGGTTCTTGAGCAATCCCAGGGTACTACTACTCCTGCATTGGTGGAGACCTCCACGAGCAATCCAGGAGATGCTAGTAGCACTACTTCTAGCTATGGTGGAGCAGCCTCCTGTTACAATTGGCCTCAACTCTTTTTTGAAGAAGACCCTCTCTTAATTTCGTGATCAAAATTTCCTGGCTATAATATTAATTAGAGTGGTTCAGGCGGATTATTGGGTATTTGTTGATTGACTATGTAGTAGTTATTGGGTTTGGGATATATGAAACGAATATTTCCATATGTACATACCACCTTTCTTATATTTCATATACGTTAATGTACTATGGGGATTGTATGTTTTATGTGTATACGTACAAATTTTGTGCATAAATATACCGATACATCAAGATACTTTTGGGTTTGTTAATGATAATACCTCTCTCTTCTTTTCGTTTTCGATTGATTCAATTGGTTGGTGAAAAGAAATATATAACGAGGTCTTTTCTTTCTCCTAAAGTGATTTGACTATGATTATAATTTTTTAATAATATTGTTGAGAAAAAAAAGTCTGTCCCAAAAAAATATAAAAAAAATATTGAGTCCTTAGTTAAAAAAATTGTCAAGCTGCAATATACTAAATTGACTTTTTTTTCTTCCCCTAAAAAATATATTAACTTTTTTTTCCATATGTTTTTTGGGTGAGTGAGAGTGTATCTACTTCTTGGGAAAGGAATGCGCTAATTACATCCCAGGACTAAATGGTTTTAAGAAAATAGTGGCCGAAACTTTTGCTTCCATGAACTAGAGTGTCAATCCGCAATAAATTATAAAAATAAAAATTATTATAATTAAATAAATGCAAAATCTTGAAATGACACTGTAATTAGCACATTCGGCTAAAATATGAAATACCAATGAACTGCTGCAGCTATAAGTTTTAGCGCAAACTAAAGTTGGAACTTACGACAATTGTCATGAATGCTACTAATAAAAAAGAAAAGAAACACGTCATATTATTCTACAAATTAATTTTTGCAGAAATTTCCATAATAAGTCGTCATATAAGACCTCAAATTTTCACGATGAGAAATTGCATCTCTCCTGTATGGGCAAAAAACATTTGGAACTGTGGTTCGCATGTGAAAATAGTGATCGATTCTCACCAAGATTTCTCCGGTGTTGTGGCACTAAGGCTCGAAGTTAAACTCGTCTGTCTAAATTAAAAATTCACAAAAAAAAAAACTTGATATCCTAATCATTTTAGTTTCATTTATTGTTGCATCCTATAATATCCTGTCTGGTACGTATGCTACTAGAAAATATCATGTCTGGTCCGTATGCTAATCGAACCATGTACTATTAGTGTCTGTCCTACATGGGCTCAGAGTGAGGCTTCTTTCAACCCTACGAGCTTGATATTAGTAATTCGAAAAGGTGGTTCCATCCAACATCTGCTATTATGCTATCCGCTATCAATCCATTATCTGCTAAGAAAAATAGGGCTGAACTGAATAAGCGAGGTAGTCGTTGACTAAAAAACTTGAATATCCGAGTTCCGTACACTTTGCCTTATTGAACAATACTTGATAAAGTTCACCAAAACAGAAACAAATAGTTAATGTTGGCTAATAGGGTCCCAGCTCCTAGTCGATGAGCAGTTAGTTCTCGATGGCTTTTCTTCTACGGGATTGACTGTTCCAATTTCTTATTATTATTGAATTTACTTCTCGAATTTTTTTTTTATGGAGGCTTCACCTAGTGTTCTTCCCCGACAAAAGTCAATTGGGTCATCCTTGTCAAAAGTAACTTGGAAAATTATGCTCTAGGTTTTGGGTTTCTTCATCTCCTACTTCTCAACCTCCTCACCCCTTTCTTCCTCCACCTTTCTTCTTTAATTACACTGTTTAATAAAAGATTGGAATTTTTCGTTACCTAATCCTACCCCATCTCTTGGATACTCCTCAAAGCTTCTTATGTCACGGTAGTTGCTTCAGATTTTGACATATAATTAGTTTTTCACTTGTTGGAACATTTTGAGGGCAATTGTTTGGAAGTGATTTACAATAATTATATTGCTGTTGTACAGTTGTTGGCAACGACATTGACTACAAGAGGCAACATCAGGAAAGTCGTATTAAGATTTCTTGACAAAGATTCTGCAAGTATATTTGCTATTTTATATAAACTGAAACCATGTTTATTGTTCTATTATTCTTACTTTTTGTGCAACTTGTTGGCCAGTTCAATGATTGCCCAAAAATGTGACCTGAGCATATTATAGGTTCTATCTTCATTTAATGAGCACTTGGATTGAATTCAAAAGATTGTTTCAGTTTAATTATTGGAATCCTAAAATAGTTTGATAATGATAGATTCTACATCAAATAAAATTATGCATATATTGATTTGAATTAAAAAGATTAGTGGGTGACCAATTCAAAATAGCATCAAGTTCACATTACAAACTACAAAAAAGTGACGTACATTTTTTTTTTTGGCTGGCCAATTAAAACCAAATGGACAATGAAAAAGAAAATTGCGTTCAGTTGGGGGAAATGTTTTATTTTCTGCTTAGCGAGTCCGGCCGTCTCGTACTTGAAGTGGCCCAAAAGGCCCAAAACTTCTATAGGCCCACTAATACCTTGAGAAAATGACGGCCCATTTATCAAACCGACAAATTACGGCTCATTGATCAGCAACGGGGTTTCTGGTAAAAAGTTCAATCAAGTAGCTCGCCACCACTAGTACTGACGCAAAGATGTTCGATCAAGGAAAATGTAAAAGGCATTCTATTACAAAAAAAATAATTGATCTTTACTTGTTGTGATTCGAACTGGTTCAAATTACGATTAACTAGTACATTAATTTTCGAAGACAAACATATTTAGGTCCCAAAACACAATTATTTCTTTTATTGGAGAAAGCTCCAGAGAGAACATCGACATTCAATCTCCGACCAATTTTGTTGTCCTTGCCGGTAGCTCACTGAGTAATGCATGTATTATTATAATTTGTACGCTTGTACTGTGGTACACGTGAGGAACACGTGGTGGGGTTGCAATTATTTACATTCTCTTAGTAGGATGTGAAAAGGATGCATCAACACTTGCACACGCGCTCTATATTGACACAATTGGTTGGAGAGTTGATAAG
The DNA here is from genome assembly GCA_012979155.1 of Hypericum perforatum. NCBI lineage: Eukaryota > Viridiplantae > Streptophyta > Magnoliopsida > Malpighiales > Hypericaceae > Hypericum > Hypericum perforatum. Next base: position 36,892 of record SOPF01028743.1, read on the forward strand.
TTTTTTTTTACTGCTGTCAGGTGGTAAGGTTTTTTTTTTTTACCTCTAGCATATAGAGTCTAATAATTTCTGTGATGAGTATTTATTTCATCTGTATGATTTGAACATAATTCTTTTCAAAGGAATTCATATTATTTATCCCTTGAAATAAAACTCAATTGTATGTACTATATGATGTCAATTTTGTAGTAGGAATGTGGTCAAAGAAACTTTGGGGGTTATAAAATTGGCATCCAATTCCACTGGAATGGGAGGGGGACCAATTAGTGAAATGAAACATGAATGGGCTTGTCAGTGGCGGCCACTTACAAAGTTATTACTTACAATCCAATTAAACGGACCACCTCAACATGGCATGTGACTTGGATGCATTATTTTCTCCTTTTATTTCTTTATTTATAGGTTACTTACTATATATATATATATATATATATAT